>JALPQD010000014.1:13054228-13066728 GCA_023101885.1 Typhlomys cinereus
TGGACCTCAGCTTTCCTACTACAACATAAACTTGTTGAGGACAATAATCTATGAGCTAGAAAACCCAGCTTTTCACCAGGTGAGGGATAGGTATTCAGTAAACAATAGATAATACACAGTCCCTAGGAAGGTTTAACTTTTATGCTTAAAATGAGCACTCAGAGCATTAGGCTTAATTATGGCATTTTCAAACAAAATTTGCATTTATCAGCTCTCTCCCCCTACCTCCCTTGTGTCCCTTCTTTCCTCTTATAGCCTCCTCTTCCTCCTCCCAATCAGCTTTTGTGTTGTCTGTGTCATCTGTCCTTCCCTCCCCTGTCTTCAGACCTTCTTCATACCCTCTCTAGGTCTCCTTTCTATTTCTTAGGGATGACTAACATATATACCCATTGATATACATACATAAATGTATTATAAGCAAGAGTCACGTATAGGACAGCATGTGTTTTTTCCTGAGTTTGTGTCACTTTCCTTAATGTAACGCTTTTCGGTTCCATCCATTTTCCTGCACATTTCACTTTTCTTTATGACTGAATAAAACTGGACTGTATGTCTGTATTCCATTTTCATCATCCGCTCACCAGTTGATAGACATCGAGGCTGATTCCATTTCCTAACTAGTGGAGAAAGACCAGTGGCAGACAAGGATGTCAGTGTCTGTGGGGTAGGGCACTGAACCTTTTGGGTTCGGGCACAGGAGTGGTATAGCTGGGACACAGGGAAGTTCGATCTTTATGTTTTAGAGAAACCTCCAGGCTGATTTCCACCCTAGCTGGGCTAGCTGGCTCCTCTCTCCCCACATCATCGCTTTCTGGAGATAGCCATCGGAATGCCCAATGAGACAAGGAATGTTGAAAACAGCGTCGACCCACTTGTCAGTCATCTGTCAACCCCATCTCCCTAGTTTTTTTCATCTTCCGTACTTGTGTAGATACAATCTTCTACCTTCCAAGTAAAAAAGGCAGGTACCTAGTCTCGAAGAACCCAGCCGCTGACGACCCGACTGAGAAACGGAAAGAACGGCTCCCTGCACGGGGCAGCTGCGTCCCTCCTCCCTGGACAGCCTCTTTCGCTGGGAAGACAACCTGTCGTCGCTTGCAGGTCTAGGCTGGACCAGACTACCTGTTGCCGCTCCCGTGTTCCACTCCACAAGTGCTTCACGGCTTTTTTCATTCTGGTGGCTTCAGGCGTGACCAGAGACCAGGGAACACACAAGGCACATGCTGACGGCCACCATGATGCAGCAACTCCTGGCCGCGTCCTTGGCAGCATGTGGTCAACATACTCTAGTGAGAACACGACCACACGCCAACACAACTGCACAGACAAAAGGTCCTCAGAGCCTGTTCTCAAGTCACATAGCTCTTTTACTTAATGTTGATCAATAGTCTGAAAACAGAGCAGGACTAGACATAACAGAAATGCAGAAAACAAAGATGGAGACAATAAGGGCGTGAAGGCGCAGTTCAATCAACAGGTCGCAGGACCGCGGCCCACTCGAAGCCTTGGGCACACAGGTACCCGCTGATCACAAAGCATCTCTGATGACTTACGAAGGACTAGGGGTTGAGATATGCAAAATAACCCAACATGAACTAAATTTTAAGAAGCATTCGTCTCTATTTCAATTTCTTCACTTCAAGCATTGCCCAAATAATTAAAATTTGTGGATGGCCAAGAATGAAACAAAGCCAAGAAAACTGAGGTATCTGTAGACTTGTCAGAAGTTAAGTCAGGCTGAGCAAATTGACTTTCGATGTTTATGAGAGTGTTGGCAGGTGTTTATCTACAGGTATAACCAAAGAGATTCATCAAAATGCTGGAGCGGAACCGGGCTTAGGGTTCTGCACAATAGTGTCACCCCTGCAATGAACAAGGACACGCGCTCACCCAGTTTATGGGAAGAGAGCAGAGGGGAAGTGCAGATTACAAGGACAATCAAAGCAGTGTTACCCAGCAGGTTACCGCCTGCTTACAAATACGCACACCAGTTCTTACTTAGAAGGGAGTAAAAGTAAAGACATACTTCTATTAAAAGAGACAAACTTTCTCTCTTGGTTCTTGGAGACAAGATCACACATAGTCCACAGTGCCCTCAAACTCCCTATGAAGCTGAAATTTGTCTGGAATTCTTGATTTTCCTGTCCTCCCAAGTTTAATAATCACACCAGGTGGAGACAAAAATCCACGAGGTGGATTTCTTCCAAATAATGTTATTCCAATATTCAAGTTGAGGATGGAGTACATTTTGTGACTTCCAAATCATAGAATACGGAAAGGAAAAAGTAGTCATTTTATAGCAGAGAAATCTGACAGCCACTGACCACGAGATGCAGGTCAGAGCCCCCAGTGATACATCCCACTGACGTCACGTGCCCCTCATCCCAAACCCTACAACCTCCAACCTCAGCATAATCCTGAGGGAAAAAAAATTAAACAAACTCAAATCAAAGATATTACGCTGGATTCATGGAACGTATCAAGGTCATCAAACAGCAAGACTGAAACCAGAGGAAACACGATGGCTGAGTGCAGGGTGGGGCCCCGGGCAGGCTACAGAAACAGAGAAGAGTCATGAGTGGCAAAACTGTGACGTGTGAATGATGCCCAGAGTTGGGCTGGTGATGACGAGTGTGAGTTTCAAAGCACTCGCCATGTCACAGCAGTGTAGGGTGACAGTATCAGGGACAAGCTAAACTGAGCGGTGTCATCTTTGTAACCTTTCTCTAAATCTAAAAATATTACAAAATAAAAATTTTATTTCAGAAAGTAAAAGCTTGGTCTGGGGAGACAGTTCAACAAGCAAAGTGCTTGCCATGAAAGTGTGAAGATCAGTGTGGCTCCCGAACCCCCACTAAATGTCCCTGGCAGCTTGCTTGCAAGCCCAGCATGTGGGCGATGTCAGCCGGGGATCCCAGGAGCCAGCTGGCCAGCCAGACTAGCTGATATGTGAGTTCTGGGTTCAAATGAGAGACCCTGCCTCAATAGGAAGTGATTGAAAAAGACACACCACGTCGGCTTTGGGTCTCAAGGTGCATGCTCGCACACGTACATGAGCATCCCTGCACGCATGTGCGCACACATGCCAACACACGTGCAAATAGTAAAATAAAAAAATGAAAACTTTCAAGTACACTTATCGATCCTGGAAATGACAAATTCAACCTTTCCCTCAGTTCCGGCTACTTTCATCAACTCCTGTTATTTTTGAGTGTTTATAAAAATCCCTGAAATATAAAATGCCTATAATTGAGTACAGCAAGAAAAGGAAAGAAATTCCCATAGTAGATACACAGCTAGACTTACAAGAAGGTGCCTGTTTGGTTACTACAAGAGAAAATAAATTGGGAAAAGAATCCAAAGCCAGCCTCCATTCTATTTGACTTTAATAAAACTGCAATTATTCTTCCCTTGACATACATTCAGAAAAAGTATTTCAAAAAAGATTTCCAGAAAAAAAAAGTTTGAAAACTGAACCAAAGCAGCTACAATTTAGAAAAAGACTGTCAAAACGAGCAGAGATCTTAAATCTCACAACTCCTAAGAAGATGGCATGTAGGTGAACTGTTTCACATCTTCAGGTAACAACTTACTGGAATATCACTGCCCACTGCTGCCACGGTCACTCTCAGTTTTTTTTCTCTTTAAAAAAAATTATTCCTTTTGTGTATCATACATGAACATAGTGAATTTATGATATTTTCACACCTTAACCCCCAATCCAAATCCTCTTCCTCTTCTCATTACAAATCTTAGCCCCTGCCAGACTCCCTCCTATTTTCAAGTCTCTTCGCATTCAGGGCTCATGGATTTCATCTGGTTTGCCTTCGATGTCATGTGCCTGGGTTTTGGAGCCACTGTCATTTGTGTAACACTGGAAGGCAGGAATTATCTCATATTAAAGAGGTACAGACTAGAGCTCCCAAAGATAGACCACGCCCCAGGTGAGGGTTCAGTGAAATCTGGGATTTCAACTCAACAAGTGAAATGTGAACAAGTGGAATAGTGAGATCTCAGACAGAGAAAAACTCAAATAATAAGCAAAGCTCAGCAGCAGGTAAGCAACTGAACCACATCACTGGACACATCGGGTGAAGGAAAGAGGAAAATACATTAGAACCTTCTTAGTTTGTTGTGAGCTCTCTGGTTCCTATTTGCATTTGGGAAACCAGGGAAGGGAGCAGAGGAGCACACGTGACTCAAGTCCACCTCCTAGCACTAGCCCTTAACCGTGGCAGGGACAATCACGCTGAGCTTTAGTTTACTATTTATGAATCCCCAATAGTAACATGTGACTTAACTATACACAAGAATTGCTGAATGCACCGTGTTAAGTAAGTTGAAACTCTTGATTAAACATCAGTTCTGTTTAATGTGCTAAAATCCTACCTAAAAAAGAAAACAATGCCTTTAACAGCTCCTCAGTCTTAGAGCCAGAAGCAGATAGTAGATACTTCAAGACAACTACCTCAAGTCCACAAATATTTATAAGTACAGTACCAAGACAAAGGACATTAAGCCCACCAAAAATTGGTTTTGTGTTAGTTATATAAATCATTCTTAAGGTTTAAAAAATGACTAAGAAACTGGAATTTAGATGGCTTAGCAAAGGTTAGCCATTCATTCATCTACATACAAAATTAGTTTTAGCAAGTATGTGTGGGGTGATTCCCATTAAGATAGGAAGGTTTGCTTATACAAATAGGCATACAGCCAGAACAAACAGGGAAACACGAGGGCTTGGGCATCCAGGCCCAAGCCCCCATGATTGTTAATTTGTATACAATAACATTTCAGATCAACTTTGATCCCAAGGCCAAGACATGGCCTTGAATGAAGCAGTGTCTGAACCAGAAATTATTTGCAATCTACTCAAAATAGTCAATGTTTTTATTCCTACAAAGGGAAACTGCACATTTCATGCTTTTATTTTCCTCTGGCTAATGAATAAATACCATTCATATTTTCAAGGCTGTTCTTCATCAAGCTTCTCTGGCAAAAAAAATTTACTCCAAAAAAAGTAATAAGATTGAGCAGAAGAAAGAAAGTTTAAAATCATTTCATTCTTAAAAATGCATTAGCATTTTCTCATGAATTGGGAGAAAGTGGAATTCCTAAATTCTCACACTGTGACGTAATATTGGTTTTATTGATTTCTCTACACAATTTGTGGGAGTGCCCAATCATTATTCTGACAGCTTTATCATAAGGTAATAGACTTCCTTTTAGATAATTGCAGTTACCACATTCGATTTCAATCTTCCCTAAGATTTTTTCTCCTGCATACAGCTTTACCATCACTCCTAGGCCACATTACTTATTTTTTATAGCTACACACACAAAGTATTTTAGGCGTTACACCTAATTATGTCAGCACAATAACAATTTCAAAGCTCATATTAAGAAGTAAAGGTTAAGCACTTACACATTAACACTCCTTTTTATAAAGACATACAGTGTCATATGACATAGGTATAGGAATTACACAGGCTCTGTGGAGAAGTACAAAAAGCAAGACCTTTTTTGGGGTGTACTGAGAAACCTATGGGTTCATATTTAGGCGAAGACCTCTACAAGCCTTCTGACCCATTGCAACTATTTCATGGACAAACTTCGCAGCACCTAATTAAATAAAATTTCCCTACTCCCTGGTAAGGGAGCAATCTAGCAGAACTGTGAGAAGATAGGCTTAAAACCATCCTGTGGGCATTTGCCGGGTGGTCTGGGACTGAGCTCTGAATCTCGCCTGATACAGCTGTTTTGACAATTAAATGGCCAAGTAGGCAAAGCATTTGGCATGTAATGTGTACACTACAAGTATCGGACGCTACAATGACTGCTCGTCCAATTCACTTTAAGCAGCTCCTAATTAAACAAAGACCTGCAGAAGCATCAACCCCTAGAAGGGAGGTAAGGCAGGTGAATGGTATAACGCAAGGTGGGCAGTGCAGGCTCACAGGCAGCACACAGCCCACAAGAAATGCATGACACCGTCAAGTTCAGAAGTATTGAGTAGGAAGAGCAGACTAGGCTGAAAGGAACACTGGAGAATTAGCATCTGATGCTTAACACACAAAAAAAGAGCCTAACAGCTGGGAGACAGCTCAGTCAGTCAAGCGCTTGCTGTCAGTCATGAGGGAGACCTGAGTTCAAACCTTAAGAGTTCAAAGCTTGTTAAGAAAACCAAACAAACAAAACCTGAGTATGATGACCAGTACTAGGGAGGAAGAAACTTGGGGCTCAATCAGCCTGGAATCATTAAAGAAATCCAGGACATACAGGTGGCTAGCTCTGAGAAATGACAACCTGAGATTAAACTCTGTTTTCCATGTGCATATACACGTGCGAACACACACACACACACACACACACACACACACACACACACGGGGGGGGGGGACTTAAAAGAGCACACAATTCATCACAAGAAGCACAAATTAAGGGCACTGACAGTGTGTGCAGAATTGCCCCAGGGTTACCAAAGATGGAGCACATCCGAAGTCTACAGTCTGCTGAAGGGAGCAGCTGCTGAGGCTGGGTTTCAATCTAGTCATGGAGGTGGGAGGGGCGTTTGATTCTTCATTCTCTAAGCTCCATGTTCCACTATATAACTATATGAGGGTCAGCAAGATGACTCTGTTCTTTATAAAGTCAGGCACAAGTTCTGCTCCCCTGTCAACTCACTTGATGAATTCAGAGGTACACAACACAATTTGTCCTCCTAAGTAATCATTTCCCTTAAAATAAACAAAAGCCAGAGTCTACACTAAGAGATTGTGTTTCTAAAGGAGAAAAACACTGATACACTAGCAAATGTGTGAAATGCCCAAAAAATGTCAGTAACCAAAAAAATCAGGTATGAACTAACAAAAGGTTCTACCTATGTGTTGATCAATGTAAATACAAGTCATTTGTTAAGAATCACTGAAAATTCTACCTCATTGCAAAATTTTCAACTCACTTTCCAATAAGCAGAAAAAAAATTACAGAAATCAGGAGCATACGGGAACATGCTGAGCTGCTATACATACACAAACCACCTTTTTTTCTCCACATTATTCTTGGGACAGAAGCTCCTGTGGGGGTGGGGACTATTTCTATACAGATCAGGTGACACTCTGACACCCACCCTTGATTCTCCTGTCTCCTCAGGCTGTGGATGGATCCATAATCACCTTCGCCCTCTACCAGTTGTATTCTTACCATCATCTTCTTGCACTTGACAACCTGTCTGCTGATCAGTTATGTTTTATATGCTAAAAATTTCCTCAGAAGTTGTTATGGAAAAATGTAAGGAGAGAAACATCCATCAGCTAAAGTTTTCTTTTCTCTTCAGGGTTTATAAGAAGTTCACTAGGATATCAACATTAATAGGCAAGGCAGTTTACTCTTGAGTTTCAAGTAACCATTCTTTGTGCCCGTGATCAATAATAGAGGGTCCAACAAATGCTGCCAGCCACACTGCATACAAACATAGTTAGATCTAATTTCCATTTCTGCACTTCTTGAAAGACAACATCTTTCAGTATCATCATTATCATTAATATTTATCATGCAAAGAGTGTACTCATAGGCTTCTTTCCAAATGAATGAAAATAAATCATTTTCTCTTCACCAGCTGTAAAAAAAAAAAAACCTATAGACACAAGGTAATGATAAAGCACAGATATAATTTTTATCAACAAAAACTGAGGATCGAGAACAAGTTCAGATTTCTACTCTTAGAATTTCCTCTGAACTGTCTGGATCAACAAGCTTCAAAGGACAGGCAGAGAATACAACAGCACTTTCAAGAAAGAGAATACGTAATATTGTGTAGATACACAGGCATTCTTGCAACTAAGAGTCTTTTATGGTTGTACAAGCAGAAAAAGTGTTCAGGTGCACTGTGTAAGCAAGCATTTCCAACCTAATAAATGAGTAATCAATAACCAAGACGTTTGCAAATAATTGGAAGTGTCCCCCTGAAAGGAACTACTGAGTAGACCCTTCACTAGTTCATTCCTGTCAACAACACTTCAATCTACAACGTATGTCAATGGCTTCCACTCGAATAATTCCCATGTAGGGAGCAGAAGCTCTTATGGTACCATACAAAGAGAAATTCAATCATTCGTAACCTTATGATTAGTTGCTTGATGCTAACCAACCAGTTGGAGGCCCATACCTAGGATAGACCATCTCCTGGAAGTGTCTTGGAAAGACTCTTCCAGTTACAAACAATCTATAAACCTGAATCTTTCTCAGGGGACTTGGCATGTCACAACTTCACGGACCCTCCTTCTAAGATGTCCTCTGAAAGTCACATTAAATGGGCTGTGCTGGCTCTGATTGTTCTCATCCCCATTCAAAGCACATCTTGGCTCTTAGGATAAGATGCCCCAGCAAAGCCTCGGATTTACCTGTGTTCCCAGTAGCCAGGAAACTGTCATCTCCCATAAGCATTATTCTTTCTTTCACTTTCAGGGTAAGTCCTTGTTCCATCCTCAACTTGTTAAAGGTAATGGACAGTTTGTCAACTGGCCTTCTGCACTCATTCCAGTACTTTCCCCCTTCAATCCATTTTGAACAGCAGTGCCTAACTTTAACTTCAGTGTTGTAGGAACATAGCCTTCGGCCATGAATGGGGCTTCAAGTTATTCATGACTAATTCCATTTAACTCTATACGTTTTTTTTTTTTAATGCACTGAAATTGTATTTAGTAAGTTCCACTTTATTCTCCTTCTATTGTATTCAATTTGCTTTATTTAACTCAGTTTTCTTTGCATTTGATTAGCATATGTTAATTGAACTAAATATTGGGTGTCATGGTGACATTTTCAGAAAGGAATATAAAACACTTTTTATCATATTCATCCTTCTTCTCTCTCACTAGTACCTGATTTCTTCTTAAACAGATTATGTCTACTTTCATGTCTTTTTTTTTTTTAAATCTGGATTCCACATATAAGAGAAAATGTGTGACATTTGTGGTTCTGAATCTGGCTTATTCTCACACATGATCATATTTAGTTCCATCCATTTTCCTGAAAACGATACAATTTAGTTCTTCTTTATGGCTGGATAGTATTCTATTGTACACAGGCATATTTTGCTCATTTAGTCATTCTCTGAGTGAATGAGAGAGGATGGAGTTAGAGGAAATGGTGCGAAATGTACACATACAGGCGTGAAGACATATTCTGCAAGACACAGATGAAACCAATTTCCAGCATGGCTAGGACAAAAACCTGCAGTGGGCAAGCTGGGCTGAGCTGCTCTTAAGTGGACAGAAAGCACTTCGGTTGTTCTTGTTGACACAAGTCTCTGTTCTACATTTTCTTTTCTGGCCATCATATTCAATCCATGAAGCCTGTAGGCGCACTACACACACAGCAAATCTCTCCCTGACTAGTGCGGCATGTTTCTATCTCTACCTGCACAGGCTGTGCATGGCCCACCCAATTGTGAGGCATTTGATCGCTTCATTCCTCTTTCCATCCACTGCAGAACGGAGCACAGCTGTCGACGACTGCAGAGAAATCAGGGAGTCCCAACAGAGTGACTCCTTCAGAAGGCACAGAAAGGGATCCATGCCAAGACTAACAGATGTGAGCACCTCCAAGCTGCTCTCTTACCCACCCTTCACGGCGTCAGTTTTCAAGATGGTCACATCTTTCACTCACAGCCAAGCACGAGGCCCAAAGCAGCTGATTTTCAAACCAAAATTCATTCAGCAAGTAAAATCAAGTGGAAAGCGTAGTGTTTCTTTCTGGGTTGTGTTGGCGATCAGGGGCGACAGAAGAGCACTTACCCTTGGAAATACTGAGGAACCCTCTAAGATGCAAACTTCACTCCACAATATTGCTCACTTTTATGACAGAGGAAAGGACCCGGCGAGATGGCTCGGTGTGCAAGGAGCCTGCTCGCAAGCCAAGCGACCTGAATTCAACCCCTGGAAGCACACATGGCGCAAGGGGAGAACTGACTTTTTTTTTTTTTACTTAACTTATATTGTGTGTGTGTGTGTGTGTGTGTGTGTGTGTGTGTGTGTGTAGAGAGAGAGAGAGAGAATTATACATCCTTATGGAAGACCAGGAGCGACTACAGGAATCGTCCTCCATTTTGCTTCACTCTGGGATTTCCCAGGCTCCCCACCAGGGCCAGAAGTGCAGGCTGCTATTTCCACCTGGCGATTTTAGGTGGCACATGGGATCTGAATTCAGGACCTTTGGAAAGCTGCCTTCTGATCCATCCACCCATGTGCCATAGCATTCTCTCTCTCTCTCTCTCTCTCTCTCTCTCTCTCTCTCTCTGTCTCCCTCTCAAATAAATGTTTTTAAAAAGAAAATGTGGTTACTAATTAAAAAAAGATATGGGGGAAAATAAAGACATATACGATCTTTAAGAAGCAAGGGAAATCATCAGTTTACAATGAAAACTGACCTGTCTCCCCAATGGTGCCTCAGAAATGTCGAGCACCTTGTAATCAGGCTCAGAATATTCAACATGGTAAACTAACTAACTTTATAATGCTTTACTCATAAGGTATTTCTGAAGGTATCAATGAGGCAAGGCAATATACAACCCTACCTTTAGGATGTGCTCTTTGCAACAGTTGATACACAACCACTCTAGATGAGCAGCAAGAGAAGAAATGATAAAGAAACATGGTATACATATACAATGGAATATTATTCAGCCATGAAGTATAGTGTATCATTGTAACAAAATAAATGGAACTGGAGAGAGAAATTACATTAAAAGAGAGAAATGGAAACAAAAGACTGATACTACATATTCTTTCTTCTATACAAATACAGAAATTAAAAATCAAAGAAATGGAAAATAAAAATGTCATTGAAGAGCTCAAGAAGAGTGTGGATAAAAAGAGTTGGATAGCAGGTCCCTGAACACAATAGATACAGGAATAAGTTCCGGTGCACTAGGCTGTTTCTATAGCACAACGGGTGACCTGTGTTATGAATAACCAGCAGAGAGCAATATGAAGTTTCCCAATACAAACTAATACTGTGGAGATGAAACACACAGTGTTACTTACCACCTTCATCACCACGGCTCCCTACGGTATATACTCAGTTGCAATTCAGAATTCTCACTGCAAAATTCCCTCCTTCACTCACCCATTTAACAGTCAACATTCAAGACTTAACGGGGCACAAGACCTATACTGAAATCAGGGGGCATTGAACAATCTTCATGCGAAAGTTAGAGAGTGAGGCCGGGAGCCCGGGAGTGGGCTGTAAAGTAGAATCCATATCCAGGCTTCCCAGCAAGGCCTAGTGGCGCTCGCCTGGAGTTCTTGCACAAGGAGTCTAAGGTTGGAGGACTGTGAGTTCAAGGCCAGCCTGTGCCATCTAGTGACACTGTCTCTAAATCAATAAAAAGTCTTCTTCTTTAACAATTTATACTTTCGAACTATTCTGTCCCTCAGTGGGATTATGAGGTAACAGGAAAGATGATAAGAATTGTTTGAGATACAAGACAAGAGTGACAGTGGAACCCAGAGTCCCTGTCAGAGCGTGGCTGAGAGGAAGACTACAGGGGCCGTGGTGGGGCAGGAGTCCACCAAATGGGGTAGGCGTGGGTGGGCGGGTCCCACAGATGGGGCAAGGGGCCTGCGGGTGAGCGAGGCAAGGAGCTCTTCATCTGCCTTGGCCCTGGTCTACAATGAGGCAGGAAAACTACAATGCCGGCTTTGACAGCATCCAGTTTAGCTGCTGCTTTGCTCTCTGGGACACAAGGAACACAGAGAAACCTGGACTCTGAGCTCTGACAGCTTGCCCTTTACCACCATTTCATCAGAACACCCAGGCTCCTGCCCTGCCTCAGGGCGAACAATGGCTCTGACCTCCCAGGGCTCCTGCAAGGCCACAGAGAACTGTGGAACGCTGGGAGATGGGAAGGCACTTCAGCTGAGCAGGATTGAGGTTTGGGGGCTAGCTTTACATAGCAGCCATCATAAAACCATAGAGGTCGTCCCCCAAACATCTCCTTATAGCTCAAATCAAAGTAGTACCCCTCCTATCGATAGGTTTGGTTGTGATGCTAAACAAGAGTACTGTATAGCATTTGTTTACAAGAAAGCACGATTTACCCGGGGTAATAAGAAAACCAGTCTAGAAAGCGGCTCGCCATTAGTTGTCCCTTATGTACTAGGACACTCTAGAATTATCCCAGAAGGGAGGTGAGATGGCCCACGGGTAACCTGAGCTGATACCCAGAGCCCACATGGTGGAAGGAGAAACTCAACTTCTGAACATTGTCCTCTGACTTTGACACACTCACCGTGGCATATATGTTCTCTCTCTCTCTCTCTCTCTCTCTCAACTCATAAAAAATTTAGAAAAAAGAAGTATCTATAAGAAACAATTATACACCTTAAAGGCTGATATTCTTAAAGAGAATTCTACTGAAGTCACATGGCTTGTACATCCCAAGCGACTAGTGTACTATTTATAGAAGGGGAAGAAACACATTAAAACTGGCATTGATCATA
>JALPQD010000014.1:13071728-13183601 GCA_023101885.1 Typhlomys cinereus
CGCTCCAAGTCAGACTAAATATTGTATTGCTCTTATTACAGTGGATAAATATTTTAGAGTTTTGGAATTAAATATTTTATTTTTCGGTAGGCTCTCTGCAACTATTATGAACTTTTTACAGTCTCTTCATTCACAAGAAATCTTTAGGGTTTCCTTCTGAAAATGTTAGGTTGTTAGTTGTTTCCCCAAACAGAAGCAGATCAGAGTCAACAAATAAAGTCAATAAATCACCTTATACTTAGTGTTAATAAGAATATTATGTTTCTTTGTGGAAAGGGACTTTTCCACAAGGCATGTGTCCTTTATTATAATAAAAGTTTACAAACAGAGAAATGAATCAAGTAAATGTTATACTGTTAAGCATTTCACTTTGTTTTTATACTAGTTAGCATGGATTTTCTCTGCATGCATCTCTTTACTTGACACAGGTATTTTTCATGCTAAATTAAGGCAGCTTATCCTAAGAGCATGTTCTGAGCTGTTGAGCTGAAATTTTCCACAAAATAAAAAGCTAAGAAGCTGTTTATACATTTGCCTTAAAGAAGCAGACTAATTATATCAACTGATTTATTAATACATGAAGTTCTTTGTCCAATTATTAAAAGTACAAAGGGACCAGGGAGCAATTTAAACGTCTAACACACTTCAAAAATCTTTCTTACTTTTTTTTTTACAAAGTTAATTACGATTCTGAACAAAGCTCCTCTAGATAGGCCCCTTAGGTTTCATGTGGGCTTCAATAAAATCATAACAATAACATTACCTCATTGGCCAGCTCCAGGAGCACGGGGGCAGCTCCGTTAGTCATCACTCCACTCAGGTACCTGGACAAGACAAAGCCAAGTGGTACTACGGTGGCAAGAGAGGGCCAGCACAGACTTGTCAGCCTCCCCTGTGAGCGTGTGTTTCTCCTGGGCACAAGCTATGCCCAACTCCTGCTAAAGTACAAGACTGTCACAGGAAAAGTGCTGACGGGGAGAGGGCACCAAAAACAACTCACCACGAGACCCACTGGCTGGGGCAGAGGCAGGAGGCTCAGCCTCATCGTCTACATAGCTTTCAGCCTCTTGAGAGGAAAGAGGATGGAGGTGATGGTTAAGATTCTCTCCATGGTCCTCCCAACCAGTGTGTGGCAAGGAAGGAAGTTGACTTTCACAGTGAGAACAAAGCATCCAGGCACCCGCACCCCCTCTCTCCCTGCACTTCTGTCTCACAGGGATGATGTGATCCTTATTAACAAAAGAATGAAACAGACATGCTATCACATACTTTTGATGGGCAGTGTGAGTCATCATCTTATGTGCCTTGGATTTGTATCATGACCTCTAGTTTTTAATCATCATCTAAACCCAAGACAAAACCAAAAAGCAAGCAAACAAAAAATACCCAAATCACCCGAGACATAGGAAAAAAATGGGACTGCCAGGCTGGAGAGACTCTCCCTCGAAAGCAGAAGGTCCTGAGTTCAGATCCTAGGTCCCATGTAAAAACGCCAGGTGGAAATAGGCACTTCCAATCCTGGTTGGTGAAGCCGGGAAATCTCAGAGTGAAGGAAAAAAAAAAAAAAAAAAAAAAACAGAGGTAGGGCTCAGGGGTAAGACTGTACTTGGCAAGCAGAAGGTCCTAAGTTTGGATCCCAGGTCCCACATAAAAATGCCAGGTGGAAATGGATGGCAGCCTTACTTCTGGCCCTGATAAACAGAGCCTGGGAAACCCCAGAATGAAACAAAAAGGAAAAAGAAGCAATCCAGATGATTCCCCAAGTCACCCTTGATCCTCCACAGGGACACACAGTGCACCCCCCCCCTTCACACACACACACACAATAAATTTTTTAAAAAAGAAAATGGAGTGACTTTTTTAAATAAAAATTAACAGTGACATTCTCTTCTAAGCATTTCAAAAGATCTGTGCTCAATCTCGAGGTCAAATTATAACCAGCGAACAGGTACTATAATGTTCTCCTACACTTTTTTTTTGCATATGTATGCACATACATGTTCAGGCACGTGAGTGCAAGCACATGCAGGACACGGCACACGTGAGGTTACTGGACAACCTGTGTGTGTCGTTCCTTCCCTCTGCATCTTGTCTGTGGTCAGGTCTCCTTACTGTTGCTAAACAAGCCAGGCTGGCTGACCCCCAAGCTTCTACATAGTTTCAAATTTCCAGCCCCCTTTTCCCATAGACACACACCCGTTACACAGGCTTATGCCACTGTGTTCAGCCTTTACTTTACGTGGGATGTGGGGATCTGAACTCAGATCATCACCTTGTGGGGCAAGGAATTTACCCTGGAAGTGTCTGACTCCTCTCAAATATTTTGAGAGCTAGGCTTTCATACAGGCTATGAAGAAGTCACAAGGATCAAAATATGTTTCCACCATTGCAGAGCTTTCGTGGTCTAGAAACAGCAATAAAAAGGGGAAGAAACAAATTCATGATAAAGTTATGATGAAATTTAAACTAGTTGAGCCAATCAGAGAGCCACTGCTAAGTGACACTCAATAAAGTGCAGAAAGGATTAAGCCAGGGTGTGTGTGTGTGTGTGTGTGTGTGTGTGTGTGTGTGTGTGTGTGTGCGCGTGTGATGTATGTACAAGACGGAGAGAAAGAAGAAGACTACTTGTACCAGGAAACTCGTTCTGAGTCAAAATTACATGGTTTCATACAGAAGTTGCATTCATCACTATTTTGGTACTATTCAATGGAGTCTTGCATCAAGTTTAAATAAATAAGAGATAATCAAACAGTAATATATAACTCCATTGTCTGCCCAGTAGAAATACCCAGGCTATGGTGGGCATGGCTCATCAGAGGGTCATCTAAAGACACCAAAGCCCAGGACACTGAGGACCCCACTCAGACTCCAGAGGGGCAGCTATGAAGCTCAGAAACAGAGGCTGATGGCGCAGGGGCTGGCAAGCGGCCTTGAGACATTGACGCAGGTAGACCTACTTTTACCTGGGTGTATTTATTCCTCAGTCTATTTCCCAGCTGTGTTTTCTAGCATACCAGAAGCCCTGGGGGTACATCTATCATTTCTGGGTACTGCATCTCCCGTATCCAAAAGACAGATGAGCCAAGTTTCAGATTTTCATATCGAAGCAACGTACTTACTGGGAAAAAAAAAAAAACACAACTCTGAAATGACGTATCAGAAGTTCCTAATGCTACCTTCTCTACGGCATCTAGTGCTGAACTTTTAACAGCGCTACAATGATGTATGTTTCTCTTCAATGACCCTGGAAGTTCCTAGGAACGGGGCTACATAAATATCTGGGAGATCCCCAGCAGAGACAGCCTCCGTAGGAACACAAGGTTGTTCAGGTAGCAGGGCTCCATTAGCCTGTTTGCCAGGGGAAACTACTCAACACTAGCTGTCCCCTCTGCTAGTTTTTAGGGGAGCAATCAAATGTACACCTTCTCAGTAAAACCATCCCCACGGGACCTGGAGAGAGCACCTGCTCTTCTGACTCTGCAAGATGCACTGGCATCTAGGAGAAAATGATATATATATTTTTTAAAAAAAAACTCCGAGAGCTGGGCTGAGGCTATGACTCGGTGAGGCATGTGTGAGGCCCTGGATTCAATTCCAAGTATCACAATAATGAAAAAACAGCCCCCCCCCCAAGACAGTGGTTTGACCTTCACTATTTTCATACCTCTAGGAGCAAAACTTCGAAATCTACCAAGGTTCTCATGGGAACCTTGGGAAGTGTGCTAAGAGCTGGTTTAGTCGTCTCTGCATCCAGGTAGCTCATGACTACCTACCTCTGCAGGGACACAGGAACTACCTGGCCAGTTTGAAAAAAGAATTGACCAGTTCATGCTAAAAGTACATCCCTAGGCTCATACTGCCCTTAAAAACAAAATGAAACAAAACAAAAACCCTCAATTCTGAGAGCAAAGGCTTTTTCAGGTTCATCTTGCAACTATCCAAAGATCCAAGCTTTGTCGTGGTCTTCTCTCAGTCTGGAAAATCCTCCCAATGAAGTAGCAAAGGCAACTCTTATTCTGATACTGTGTATGTATGCTCTGTTGGTCTACACACCCAAGTCTGATGTGTTGTGTGGACACACCTCTGTTAATGCTTCTTTACTGCCCTTTACATATGTGGACATGCAGCTGTTTTCCCAGTCACAGAACAGCTGAAGGCAAATACTGGATCTTGGGTATAGTCCGTTACTAGCAGAACAGATTAGAGATGGGGAATACACAGTGAATGGTGTGTGTGCATATTAGCTTTTGTTGCTATGACAAATGCCCATGAAGAACAATTTAGGGGAGGAGAGATTTATTTCAGCTTGTGGTTTCAGTGCAGGCTTTCTGGTCCTGTGGCTCTAGTTATGCTGTAAAAAAAGAACATATGGTAAAAGAGAATGGTGGAGGAGAAAACTGTTCCTTGTCGCCCAGGAAGCAGACAGGGTGACAGAGGGGAAGGGGCCAGGGTAAGATGCAGCTTTCAAAGACATGCCCTCTTGGCCCAAGAAGGGGCTCCAAAGTACGCCACAGAGTCCTGAACCCTCTAGTGTAGACGACTCAGAGGGAACTTCAGGGCCCATATAAGCTGAAGTTCTGGAAGACGGGAGGGAGAAGGTGGAAAACACCAAGAGAGGGGAGGGAGGAAGGAAACAGAGGAAAGAGAGAGGGAGGTATGGGAGAATGGAATGGGGAAAATAGAAGTAGAAGGGAGGAGTGGAGTGAGGGTACCTATCCACTGAGCTTGTATAACTAGGTAAAAAATAAAATTAATATAAAGAAAAGACACGCCTCAGTCATCTACTGAATTGTGCTGCCTGCCCCCAAGGCAGGCCTTCCATCTTTAGCTAATCTTACCTGGATATAACCTCATAAACAAACCAGAAATATGCTTTACTTACCTCCTAGGCACCTGTCAATCTAATCGAGTTGACAAGATTAACCATTATGATGGAATACATTTCAGAAACCAGCTGTATCATATACTATCAATATCATACTCAACAACTCTTTTCCCCATATGAACACATGACCAATACTCAACTGACCTGATTCTGTACAACTATCGAAGCTGTCCCTCAGCTACAGTGACTAGAAGGGAGGGGCTGGGCAGGAATATTTCTAGACGTTGCTACTGATGGGGTCTTACAACCTGACAGTGATGGTTTATCCTCACTGTCAGCCTGATGACTGGATTCCCAGTCTCTGGAGGCACATGGGGGAGGGGGAACCATCGTTAAGTGGGTTTCCAGAGAGGTTTAACAAGAAGGCCCATCATGAATTGGGGTGCCAGGCTGAGTAATAACAAAATAAAAGAATAACGCCATCTGGGCAATAGCAGCTCTTACTTTGTGCTTTCTGGTCTACCCAGAAGACAGCAGCCTCGCCCATGCCCTCCTGCTGCCGTGAACGCTGCCATATCTTCTCTACCTTGGTAGACTCCACCCTCTCAAACCATGGGCCCAAATAAACCCTTCCTGCCTTATACTGCCTTTGTCAGAATTTTGCCACAGCACTGAGAAAAGAACTCATACGTCAGCCCTCTGGGTGCGTATAAAAAACCTGTGTGTGTCGACTTGAAAGAATCAAGATATGTTTTACCAAGAATGCTCCTGTTTGAAAAGTACAAAGACCTACTTTCAAATGAACCCTGAGCCATCTACAAATGCATAGCCTGAGAACTGAGGGAAGTTCCTCTATCATTCAGAGGCCAGGAGAACTCTGTCTAGTACTACCTGACCTCTGTAAGCTATAACGCTGTCACATGAACTAGACTCTGCACAATCTCCTACAGACACAATCTCCATGCTAGCAGGAGTGCAGACTCAGAAATTGTCTCGTACCACTAGTAAGAATGTAATCGATGCACTTTTAGATCACAGTTCAGCAACACACAATCAATTTTGAAATGCTCACTTTGTCTGCCATACACAGAAATAAACGAGCTCAGAACCAAGTATCCAGATGTTTACCACAGTATCATTTAAATCCAAACACTGGGAACATGTGTATTCAACAAAAGAATCATTTGGGAAATCCTTATGTTTTCTCATGGTGAAATAAGGAGATTTAAGAGTGCTTTTTCCAAAAATTATTGTATCTCATATATTTCCAAAGTAAAATTAAAGATTTATAATTGTGTATACAGCATGACCTTGTCTATGTAAACATGGGCTGTCAGAGAGAATTAAATTAAGCCATCATTTATCATGGAGGTGCAAAAAATAGACTAACATTAGTTCTTTCTGATGCTACCACAAAGGTGTTTAATTTTCACAGTTGAGGGTATGACTTTTGTGAGAGAATACAAAATTTAAAGAAGCTGTTATTAACATTTCCAAATTGTTGAAATATGTTTTGATTCAACACAACTTGCCTTTATTCAAATCACCTGAAAAACAACCAGAACCATTTTAAAGCCAATTTACCTGAGCAAAACCTGTGCACTTCAAACAACAGGCTGTGGGGACCAACCCACCTGGAAGGAGGCAGCAAGGCAGGCCCCACTAAAGCACAGAAGACCGAGAAGTGATCAGGACACAGGGCAGACAATTCCCTTGCTAAAGCCTCACGTCTTATTTTGCTTTGGTAACTCCTCAGAATAACTGAAACTTTCACATTTAAATAAATGTAAAGAAACACAGATACATTTCTATATCCTCATTCTTAGCCATCCAACTGTTTATTCCTTGCTAGCCATACTCGAAATTTTTATTTCTGGTCTAAAACTATCCAGATAATCCAAAAGAGAGTTTCATACATCAGTAATTACTATTTATTTATTTTATTTTTGTAGTACTGGAGATTGACCCTAGGGCCCTGTACGTGCTAGGCAAATGCTCTACCACTTGAGCTCTCTCTTCACTTTGTATTTTGAGACAGAATTTCACTAAGGTGATTGAGCTGGTCCTGAACTTGTGATGGTCTCGTCTCAGCCTCCACAGTAGCTGGGATTATGAAACTGTGCCACTAGGCGAAGCATATACACTTATCAATGAAACCAAGATTTTTAAAAGGGAGAACTCAGAGATTTGATATCAACGCATTAAAAAGAACCTCTATACCATGAGAACATGTATGCAAGAGAGCAGCTCATTGCCTATTGACGTCCGCAGTCCTACTTTCTTCTAGAAGCCTTATTCTCTCACAAAGCTTGAGGGCGGAATGCACACCTGTGGTTTTATATGACAGTCTAATGTTTATGAAGCGGGGCGAACCATACCAAGTGTGGCAGTGCAGGCCTACTGTGCAGCACTGGGAAGAGGAGACAGAAGAGGTAGGTGACTCTCCAAGACTGAGGTCATCCTAGGCTATGTAAGGACATCCTGTCTCAAAACAAACAATCATTTTTTTTCACATAGACAAAAACAATTTTTTAGGGTTTTTTTTGGGGGGGGGATCTAGAAAGTCTACAACGGATTCATATATCTCACTGATGATATGAGCCATTTTTAGTTACAGAATGTATGATGCAGGCTTTGACTTAAATTTAAATGTAAATTTTTACCAAGGTGGTCATGATTTCTCTTAAACTCTACAAAATTGTGTATAGAGAAGAACTCTGCACATAGTAGAGGCTAATACATTTGATGGCTGCCAACAAAGGCTATCTTTAGCCATGTGGCACAGTAAGTGATTCTTCAAAATCTAATTTCAATAGCTTTCCTACGTCTCGATTCTTAAAAATGATTTCACAAAAACATGACACTGATGTTTTATCCACATGTTTATTTCATTCACAAAATTTTTGTGCATAAAACTCATCCATCTAAAGCCAGTGGGTGTCATATAAAGGTGGATCTGTCAATCTTGACTATCATAACTTAGCTTATTTCAAACAGTTTCCCTTTCCAATGTGCCCTTAAAATATTCAAGAAACCAACCATTTCTAATGCAAATCATTACCATTTATTGTTATAAATTATTCAGTCATCATAATGACAGTACGAATTTTAGAATGAAGGAAATCGGAGCTGTTTTAAAGGTTCTAGTTTGATTCAGAAGAAAAGGTTGAAAACTCAATCAAATTTCATAATAAACAGAGGAGAAATTAAAGTATTCTCTGAGTTTTCTTTCCTAAGATTTTCTTTTAAAATATAAAGCCTCCATTAAAATAAATTACACAAAATGATATGCCTTCATAGGACCTGATTTGATAAATGTCTTTTTTGGAATGTCTATAATGGCTAATCCAATAACCAGGATGCAATATAGTACATCAAAATTCTACCTTGGTTTTTCAGGTTGCTGATAAAAATTCTATATATAACATGTAAAGCATATGAACACATGATGAGATGTACAATTAATAGGAAGCTTCAAGTAGCCATTAGGGGTCAATAACATATACCCATGTCTCACAGAGGATGGATACACACACAGCCATGTTCTTTAGACATAGGGAAAAAAGCATTTGAGAATTCATTCAAAAACACCCTGTAAGCTTTAGATGACAGGCTTGAAATAAAATGGCATAGCCATTCATCTCAATAATCTAATTTATTCACAATTATTATTACAATTAATAGGTAGTATGATACCCTCTAGTGGGGCAGGCAGGTCATACCTCTGGTAATAAGTTTCGATTGCTTCTGGAGTGTGATGTTTGGCATGCGTTCTTTTAATATGTTTCTGAAACAAAACATACACATGTTGAAAAAAACCTCAATGTTGTGTCACAGATGGGGTTCAAGAACAGCAATGACATATTTCTTGCTCCCAATGGCTGGCATAGAGGGCCAAATGAATAATAGCTTGAGGACTTGGGTGGTGGCAGGACTTTTTTTTCTGGCTACCCCCATGTACAATGCATTTTAATCTCTCTTGCACAGCTGGGATGTCTTCAGACTGTACCGGTACAGTATATATGTAAAAGCCACCGGGGTCATAGTAATTGAATCTAAATAAGTTTGCTTAGGGCTGCAAAGGCCAAAGAGAAACTTGTTCCCTCTTTCAACCTTGTATTAATTTCCCCTCAATTCAATTCCATCCGAGTCCTCTGCACTCTGGTTTTACAATCCAATTGCCATTTTTAACCAGGAAGAACATTGCTTAAAAACAACTTATTTGAAAACTACAAAAAGTAATTCCATCGAGACTTGCCACTTGACTGACACCTGTCATCTCGTGATAAATGACTCCATTTTCTGCCTCTCTTGCCTTCTGCCACTCCAGCACTGGTCATTTATCATCATCTCTGTCAGCGACGGGAAGCAGCACTGACAGTGCAAGTCAGCAAACATTTAGCACATGGAGCCACGCAACACGGGGAAATTATTATTGTCAGAATAATAATGGTTTAGCATAATTTATTACAGGTCCACCAAATAAGCAAAGGCTAGATGTTATTAGACAGATGGATGGGTAGGCTTGGCAGGCCTCCACTGAGACGCAGGCGGTGCCTGATGTGGAAGGGAGAACATCCTCCAACCCAATCAGAGAGCTGGCAGTTCAATTACAAAGAAATAAAGGGACATTCATCATTCAATTAGGCACCTGTCAACCCTCACAAAGGAGAAAACTTCTAACCTGGTACTCCTGGGAGAAGATGCTCAGCAGAGTGGCCTGCGAGTGGCTGGAACAAATAAAAGAAGGACAAAGTTAATTACTGGAGTGCACGGCCAAGACACAAAAGAGAAAGGAGCTTCAAAGGTAGGCCTGCTGCCCTGTAATCTAACAGAACACGGAAACAAGTGTGGAAAAGTTGTTCCAGATGAACACCTCAAACAAAGGCTTCCTGCTGCCGGGTCAAGGAGACCAGGAAAGAGAGGGGGAAATGTGAATGGGCTCGGTGCAAGAATCGTACGGTTTGGGCTGTTCTGAGCCTTCGCATGACTGGACATATCTCTGGCATGCGATGGTGTGCAAAGGACACAAGAAAATGAGGTTTATTTCCACAAACGAATGAGAGGCTTCGATCCTAACACATCAGAGAACATTCGGTCCGTTCAATGATCACACGCTCAGGTTTATTTTGGGAGCGATCCCGGAGTCAGGCGGGGAACAGGTCGGTCTTACACTAGGAGCACTAAGGCCAGTGAGCATGCCTGCTGCGAGGCGTGCTCTGAGGACAGCCGTGGCAGGAGGCAGAGGTCTGCAGCAGGCTGCTCTTGCCAGCGCTGCTGTACACTCATGCGTGGAGGACGCCACTGTGGTGTCACATGCTCTTCCCAAATGGGGCGCTTCCTCCTGCAACGGTTCACGTGTAGGAAAGTCACAGACTGTTTCTTTCTGGAAAATGCAGTCTCTGCTGCTGCTACCCTCTGACTGCCTTCAGTAGATGCAGATGCCTTACTGAATCTTGAAAGTGACGTTCCTATGTTCTCCTGCCCAATGCTAACTGAACAGAACCACGGAGATCTTTTTATAATTTTAATTTAATTTTACTTATTGTTATTATTGTGAAGTGGCACATATACCACAGCATGTGAGATCAGAGGCAACTTTGAGGGGCTCAAACTCAGTTTGTCAGGCTTGAGCAGCCAGTACTTTTACTCAATGAGCCTTCTTGCTGACTTTTGCAGTATGACAAAGCTTTGTGAATAATTTTTTTCTGTTTATGAATGAAACCTCTCTAGCATATCACCTGGAAAACACAAAGCAAGATTGACGCTATGTTTGTTTGCTTACCATCAGTGTTAGCATCTTCGAGAAACTGTCATTGGCATGACCCTGTCTACCTAAACTAAATTCTGTAACTAGATTTAATATGTATAATAATTCCAGCACTTGGGAAACTGAGGCAGAAGGACTGCTGCAAGTTCACCACCAACTCAGGATACACAGCAAGGACCATCCCATCCTGGTCAATAGAGTGAAATCCTGCTAGAGAGAGAGAGACAGATAGAGAGAGACCTACAAATGCCCATCAAGAAAAACTAGTATCTCTCCCATTAAGAATAAGTATAGTAATGGCTGAATACAATGATAATTTTGTTAGTCCAATTTTGCTTTCAATTTCTTCTCAAAATCAAAAGCCATCTTGCAAAACCCATTTACATACATGAATTCTTCCTATCATGCCCGGTTCGCCTGAACATGCACGTCATACACCCTGCTAGGGTTACAGATACTAGCTTCTGAAAAGAAAACAAATGAAGGTCCAAGGTGCGCAAACTACCTAAGAATTAAAACCCCTGTTGTTGAGGAGCCCTCTTCATACTGCACAACCAGACAGACGGACATTACGGATCGTGTGAAAGCACCCAGAATGTCAGCCTTTTGCAAAGTGTGACTGAAACACTGCTGGGAATGACAAGGACCTCCACTGAATGAATGAAATACAATTGTGGGTGCCCAGAGTGGAAAGTCGAGGCGCCAGCTGTTGAAAGCGGTTCCAAGAATAAACAGTCCTCAGTGAGAGTTTGTGCGGGAATTACAGAGCACCGAGTGCATTAGGGCCGGGCTTCAGATTGCTTGGAGTTCAGTTCCGCTAAAAACATGGACAGAGTCTTCTGGAACAATCCAGTTTCTCTGGGGTAAAGAGGGTTTGGGAGAAGCGTCCCAACAACACTGAGTAAAAGCGATTGAAACTGAACACAGAACACAACTCACGCTATTGCAGTGAGAAAGACATTCCCAACACAGTTTGGTCTGCTTCCGCACATGCTGAGCTCATATAAGAAGGATCTCAACAAATGCCACACAGCAGAGCAGGGAGGCAACCAAGCAACTTGGTTACTGTGGAGTAGCCAAGACATTGAGACATTGAGTGTATGTTATTTGCACTTTCTTTCAATGTGTTAAGCTGAGAAGGGACACTGGAGGAAATGCCACACAGGTGCGGGGAGGGGGGGACAGCATCATGGAATTTCAAAGCATAGGACTGGGCTGCAGTGGGCTGCAGTGGATTGTCGGCTAGTCACTATGGTAGCCCAGAGGGACTGGTGGACAGTGAATGAACTCACCCTTGTACACCCGATGGGAAGTGTTTACTACATACACTGCGCGAGGGCAGCAGGCTGGGCAGTCACTTGCGTACCATCTGCATTGTATGGCAATATGCTGTGGGGGTCCCCACTTGACAAAAATACTTTTAGGGTTAGGGTGAGTTTCCTTGTGTGCTCCTTCCTGAATGTAATTCATGCATAGTCCAGACTGGCCACTGCACAGTTCTGGGAGGTTCGCTGAGTTCTGCCAGCCCCACCCCACCATGCCATGCATCTAGGCAAGTGATAGAACTGCAACAAATCCACTTTTAAATCCAAAGCTTAAATGCTTACTCTCTTGGTAACCTACCTCTCTACAGTGTCTTGGCATTGGTTCTGCAAGCCCCATATACTTTTCCCCTGTCCCAGCTCCTACATACTGCCCTACACTCCAAACACCCTGAAGGATGGATGGTGCTTTTCTGATAGAAAATGGAAGCCACAGGAGCTCAAACACTTTGACCAGATTCAATGGCTTTAGCTATAGTCCCTCTTTAAAAGTCAAGTTGTAGTCTTCCTTTAATTAAGTACACAAAATGACTAGAGGAACCACTGAGTGCAGGAAACAGTTAGGGATGACTCTTGGTACCTCCCATTTCTCTCCCTGAGGCTGGAGTAACCCTAAGCACCCGCCCTGCCTGCAGGTTTCTGTCTCACCCTCACCATGCTCCGCCCTGACTCAGATGCGATTTTCATTTCTTCCCTGAGCACCACAAGTATACATGAAGAACAACAGTCTGTTGGAATTGTTATAAGCACACACGCAATGCAGAGTTTCCAACTCACAGCAAAGCAGATTCTATGTAAAACCCAGATGACCACTACCAGCATTCTGCAGCCTTCTTGTGTCGTAACTGTGTCAGGTGAATGCAAACATCTGTGGATCTACACCCAAATAAAACTTCTTTTTTTTTTTAATTAAAAAGATTTTTTTTTATTTCATCCACTCACACAAAGTTGATAAGTACCCCATTCCCCTCCACCCCTCCCTGGATCCCCTTGCTCCCTTCTCCCTTGTCCTCCTTCCTTTCCTGGCCCCCTCCCTTTCTCCCAGTGACTCCTATCTACCTCCTCCCCCTCCTACCTCCCCCCCCCCTTCCTGGAGTATCCTTTAGTGTGCATATCAAAACTTCCCTCTGGGTCCTCCTCTCTGATGGGGTGTAGGAACTCAGTAGCATTGCCTAGAGCTCTTTATTGTGTTCCCCTTTAGTATGTATAGGAACACTATTGTGGCTGTTAATCCCTTGCCTCCAAGGATCCTAGTGCCTGTGATCCATACTAGATTTTGAGAGGTCAATGATATGTTGGTCACTGCGCAGGTCACGCAAAGTCCTATTACGATTACTTCAGCCCTAACTTGTACAGAGTATCTTGCATATCATTGCTCCTCCCCATCTTCAGCGCTTACAACCTTACCGCTCCCTCTTCCGCAAATTTCCCTGAGCTTTGGGATGGGGAGAGATTAGGCAGGCCTGGTTCCAGGTGGTTGATGCAGAGTTTCTGATGTTCTGAATTATGGTTTGTTGATTTTTTTTTTTCAGATTTGCTGTTTCTGCACCGCCCTAAGCTCCATCCTGATGGGTGTTGGATGTTGCCCCCTGCCTCAACCTTTAACATTAAAACTTTTCCTTAATGAACTCCAAGTCTATGTCATTGTCACTCGTCCTGAAATTTTTTTCTGTGGCCCAAGTCAAGAATCCCAGCCTCATTTGAGTACTGGGCGCTGAAAAGAATCCTCAGGTTGCTCCAGCCATCAGCGCTGAGCGATGCCAATATGCTGGCAGGGCTGGACAGGATAGTTCCTTTTAGAGGGAGCTGCTTCTCCATTCTTCCAAAATCACGTCCTTCAGGACCTCCTGGGTCCTTACTCTGTGTCCAGAAGTGGCCTTGGCTTGCTTGTCAGGCCCAGGACATGGGACCTGTGGTCCCTGGAGCACCTGGAAGAAGGACAGCCTAGCCCCAGAGCTTCCGCCCTCCGAGCAGGTGCACCTTTCTTCAGGGATGGGGGATGTCTGGGGTTCAGCTCTTGTGCACACATCACACTGGAGTCCACGTGTCCTGGTGTCCTTTCTTGTCACCATAGCCTCTCTAGCTCCGGTTCCAGAGGGAAGGGACAGTCTCTTAAAGCAGAGGCGGCATAGCTGGCTGGCCAAAGCTGGAAGAGGCTAAGTCACCGCAGACATCTTGGAAGCTGAAAGCTGCCCCAAGTAAAACTTCTAAAATTGTGAGTGGCTAAACATGCTTTCTATAATATGCTTTATCACAAAAGACACTAACGTTCATTTATGCCTCTACATATATATATGACTCCTTTCAAATGATTTTACTGGGAATAAAGCAAACAAAGAACCTCCCCCCCACACGCGCAATGAAAGCACAGCACATTTAAAAAAAGATGGGGCACTGTCAGTATCTTGAAAGGTACCCTGGTCAATCCCCATCCCTTTAGGCTCACAAATGAACAGATTCTGTCTCTTGCTTTTCTAAATAGTTTGCCACAGTGAATGCACACGCTAGAGGTTGGCACTGCTGTCGGAAGACTTGATGCCTGAGAGGTGGGCACTGTCTGCTCCCAGCCTGTCACTCAACGAGTTTGAGCATCACAGCCACACTTGCTGCGCTCATTTCATTGCTATAGTTCACAGGACTTCACAGCTGCAAACTTAATCGTCTCTTGGTGCACACTTCCATTCCGTGTAAACGAAAGAGTGAGACCAGGTCACCTGACATGCACATCTCTAGCATCAACGGACAGTATCCAACAACCCCTTAAAATTCCTAGTATCACTATGGGAAGGATCCTGTTGCTTTCTCGTTTGTACTCATTTCTGGTCCATGACTTAAATCTGCCTTTGCATTCTCCTTGAGAAGAGCACAAGCTGTTTTGACGATGTCTAAATCACTAATTCTTTGTGGCACCATTGATTCGAGGGAGGCCCTAAGCCCCAGCTCCCAGGAGGTCTAGTTACAGACAAGCCCAAGTACCGACAAGCCGGGGCTATGTCTCAACAGAGGAACCATAAAAACGGAGGGATGAACAACCAATGGGAAGGAGGGATGAACAACCAATGGGAGCGGCCATCTAACCTGCCTCTGTAATGGACACCTAGTAAACAGCTAAATGACTGGTGGCTGCTTTCCCCCTCCCCATGAGTGGAGAGGTCGCCACATCTGATTGGACCCCTGAACCCTATATAAGCCTAAACACTTCCCTAATAAATTTTGAACCTGCAGGAAGTCGTCCACTGCTTGCTTCTCACTTGATTCCTGGGGTCTGGTTGGTGACCCCGTCGCCTCCAGCCCTGAGGCCTCACCGTTTCCCCCTTCGTTCCCGGGCTGGACTGGCGGGGATTCGGCAATAATTCTTTTATGCTATTTTAGCATTTTTTGGTCTTATGTTTGCCTGTTCACATCCATGATATTTCCCTATGCTTCCTTTTAGAAGACTAATAGTGGTGGCATCCACTTTTATATCTATGATTTATCTTGAATTAATATTGTGTCAAGACAGGAAATGTGGCTGCTATTTCCCCCTACGCGTACACAGTTGACTACAAACCATTTGCCCACTGAGTCGTCAGTGACTGAGGACACTAGATAGCTGAAGCCTGTGCGGAGTGTACTCCACTGACTTGTGTGCCTACTTGCAAATCCATAGCCACTGCTTGTCCAGTGTGCTGGCTGGTGTAGATAGATAAATCGTGTTAACATTAGAGTAAACCCTGGTTTAACTCTCCTAGCTTACTAATTGCTAATTGGTTTAACTTCTGCAAGTGACTTTTCTGTTTTGAGTTACTTTCATGGACTTGGTACTTCTTGGAGCTTCCTTTTGCCGCTTAGAAGCCAATCACTGTTAGGCACCGCAACCCTCTGCACTCCACGATCACGTGCTGCACTCCTCCAGCAGCCTGCGCATTTGGCCTCCGCTGCGGCCCTGGACATGGAGAGTCGGGGCCACGCGGACGCTGTGCACCCGACCTGCTCTGCTTTCTGTGCCTAAACTCACAGAGAAACATGAATGGCTAACAGATGACGGTATCAGAACAGTGGGAATCAGTCATACCCAGTAAGATAAATCCATTCATTTTTCATTTCAAAGTTTCCTATTTGATTTCTATTTGATTCTTACTTGACTCAAATAAGTTCCCAGTCAAATGGGCTAACCTTCCTTTCCTGAACCTCTTGAACAAAGTAGGAATCTACAGATTCTGGTTGCAGTAACACAGTATTCGAAAACTGCTTTATAAAAAAACTGAGGGCAGTGGAAGCTTTGGGAGATGTTGTCTACTGCAGTCTGCCTGAAGTTGGGGCAAAACGGAATAAGCAAGATGAGTTTGGTGCTTTGGAAAGCGTGAAAGCTGCTAGTGAGCTCCATTCTCCCGGGTCAGGAGAGGCCGCTGAAGGTAACCAGGCATCGCAGAAAACCCAAGGCTCCTCAACAAGGCTTGTTATGAAGACGGCTGATCAAGATAATTCTGAGCTCGTGAATGAAGAAGCCTACGAGAAACACATCAGATCCATTGAGGAGCAAGTGTGGCGCCTGAGAACCGCCAAGATGCTCATCCAGCATAGCTCTCTTAGAGGTGGACGGAAGACTTAAAATAAACTTTAGGCACTGATGATGGAAAGAAGCTATTCCCAGCACTGCTTCAGGAAAAAAATTCCAATTTCCTAAAGTTGCAGATAACACAGTACACATTTATATATATATATATATATAATACCCTGGTATATAGACCAGGCACTAAGTTCTGGTACTCAGAAATACTGGGATTGATAATGGTAAAAAGTGACAACGAGAATCTTGTATGTCAGGATAACATGTTATCTGAGCCTTAGACAATTCTGTGGCTTGCCTGTATCCATCCTTGAAAGGAAAGTAACTGTTGTGTGCTGTCAGCTGGAGTACAATGCTCCTAACGTTGCAATACACCGCATTGGCTGGGGCTGTTTATACAGTGAAGCAGCAGCTTTGCCGCGAAGCAGGCAACAAATAAAATATTCAGCCTCTTTTACTGTTCTTTTAATAATTATCTTAGATAACCAAATATTGAAGATATATATATATTTTTTAATCAAAGTCTACTACTAATTGTGCCATTAAAATCATTATGAAGCTTTGTAGAACCCCCTCCCCTCCACTACCATCACCTGTCCCCCAGCATTTAGGACACTCATGTTGTTCCACGATGGCCTCTGCTCATCAGATCAGTGCTCTCCAGTCACTCCTGCTCTCCACCACCTGTGATCACTGTGTTTTAATGACTCCAAGAGCACATCTGTTGTAATTGCCAAATAATAGTCAAATTGTGGTTCTTCTTAGTTATAACTTTATTCTTTTGCCTGGTTTAAGATTTTCTTTTATCTTTGGTTTTCAGGAGGCTTAACTACAAGTCTTACTTTTGCCCTCGCTCCCCTCCTCTTCCTTTTACCAGATGCCCTCTCTCCTGTATTCTGTCTTTTACTTGGTCTTTCTATGTTCCACCCTTTTGCTATTTTGTGGTGCATTCCAGTTATTTTCTTCTGCACTGTCTTCCAGTACACAAATCCTCTCTTCACTGATGTCTATTTTACACCCAAGTAAATACCAGTCATACCCAGTAAGATAAATCCATTCATTTTTCATTTCAAAGTTTCCTATTTGATTTCTATTTGATTCTTACTTGACTCAAATAAGTTCCCAGTCAAATGGGCTAACCTTCCTTTCTTGAACCTCTTGAACAAAGTAGGAATCTACAGATTCTGGTTGCAGTAACACAGTATTCGAAAACTGCTTTATAAAAAAACTGAGGGCAGTGGAAGAGCAATGCAGCGGGCAACAACGGCCACCAGAATGCAGAGCAACGGTGACCCTGCAATGCCCACCCTGAATCAGGCTGACTTGGTCTCTCCCCATCCTAAGGCATAGAGAATCTTGCAGAAGAAGGTGTGGTACAATTGTAAGAGCCTAAAGATGGGAAGGTCCTCATTGGACAAGACACTCCACTCAAGGCAAGGCTGCTGCATCCGGGAACTCCTGCAATGAGACTTGTCCTTACCAGACCCTCATACCAACAAGCCCCCATAGACTAGTGAGAATCTTAGGAGAGATAATTACATGCAGTAGAACCTTGGGGACTAGGGCTGGATGAGTGAAGGGGATGCCCCTATCAGTGGGGTGGCCTCAGGAAGGGCCACTTGGTATGCCACAGAGGCTTGAACCCCCGGAAGAGTAGAGCAAACCCTAGGAACCACAAAAACAGACAGGCAGGAGGGTGGGAGGGAAGGAATGGATTGATGAAGAGAAGGAAGGGAGGGATGGGAAAGGAGAAGGGAAGGAAGGAGACAGGGATAAGCACTCAATATGCTTGTAAAACTAGGAAAAAATAAAAACAGTTATTCAAATACAAAAAGAACTATAAGTTGTCTAATTGCAAGCCAAAAAAAAAAAAAAAGAAACCAAATGATTACATGTAATATTAAAATATTATTTTCCATCTTGTGGTTCCTAGGGCATTTCCAACTTTTTTAAAGAATATGAGACATTTTCAAATGTTTCTTTAAAAAAAAATCTAAGAAGTTATCTTTCTCTAGGGAATGGGTTAAGTTTGGTGTCAATCGGGTAAATTTTAAACTATTGCTTTAAACTGACGACTTCCAGCTCATAGTTATTCCTAAGGTCATTTGGGGCACCACCTCAAAGCCTAGGATATTTATAAGGGCTTCCGCTTTAGTGGGCTGACAGCTAAACCTTGTCCTCTGGTCCTAGAATGTTGTCAACAGTTCTTCTCAGGACTTGAGTAGACTGCATCTGAGCAAAGGGTAACTGAACTAGAAATTAACGACTTAAAGGGTAGGTCACCCCAAATATTATCTTCCAAAATTAAAAATGCAAGCATGACTCAGGAATTCACAGAAAATAGAAAATTGTGAAGGAAAAGGTATAAAACTGATCAGTACTAATGGTAATAACTTGGGTTTGGCTCCACCCCTCCACAGAAACAAACATCGCAGATGTCTAAATCATTTAACAGCAAAGCCATATGCATTTGCTACTCACATGACTAATGTAACTAAAACACCTAGGAACACTATATAAGGAGGAAGCGCTCATCTGTGCTCATGGTTTCTCAGGATTCAGCCCATGGTTGCTTAGCCCCTGTGTTTGACAGAACACGATGGTGGCTGGGACAGGTGCTTCCCCTCACAGAGGACAAGAAGCGGAGAGAAAGGTGAGGACTAGAGAACAAGCATGACTTCTAAGCCCCATCCCATCCCCAGCGACTTGTTCCAGCCTCTAAACATTCCAGAAATGGCCATAAGAGTCATCAGCTGGGACCAAGGGTTAAACAATCTCTCGCAACATCATACCTTTAACTATCACACACACACACATACACGCACATATACACACACGCATGCACTCTCACGTGCACATGTTTCCTCCTCTGGACTGCAGAGAAAAACCTTCCTCCTGCCTTTCTTTCATTGTTTTTCAACTATTTCAAACATTTCCTTCTTTGTTGAGGTTTTCCTGAATGTTCTCTTCAATCTTTTTCTTCCTCTGCCAACTTGCTAACCCAGGTGACAGTATACACCACTGTGTTTTCAACAGTTACTTCCACAGCTTCCAAATACATATGTATACACAAAACATACAGAGGAGGCTTGGGGAAATCCTACTCCTAATATACAGCTACTAGAAGGGACACTTTGCCTATGGCCACAGATGAATTTCACTCAACTGACCACTACCCTCCCCTCCTGCAAACATGCTTCCACACCCCTCCTCCTTTAATCAGTTCCCACCTAACTGCAGAGACTTGAGCTGGAAACTACTGGTCATTCCAAACCTTGTCTTTACCTCAAAGCTGAGACAGCTCACCACTCACCAAGCCTTGCCGAGTCTAAGTCCCAAGTTCATTGCACTTTTCCCGGTACTTTGACAATCAAACGGTTTCCCGATCCACTTCCCTTGCTGTCTGCATCGTTACCTTCTCACACAGTTTCCACTTTATGAACAATGCTTCTCAAAGACCCTCTGCTTATGCTAGTCTTTCAGCGTAAGAAGACTGAGCCGGTGTCCACTGCCTGAAGGATGATAAGGATATCAGCCAGGGACCAGAAGATATACTCCACCTGAACTCTGGCCCTTATCCTACCCCATTCCCCGCAAGTTTTTCCAACTGTCAATCTTCCAAATACCTCAGACTCCAAACTTAAGGCATGGCTCTGAGATTTCCCAGGCTCTGCTCACCAGGGCCAGAAGTACAGGCCACCACTGTTTCCACCTGGCATTTTTTAATTTTTTTAATTTATTTATCAGTTGTGCGTGTGTGCGTGGGTGCCTCCACCTCCTCCTTGTTTACTCTGCCCCAGGTTTCACAGGCTCCGCCCTACCAGGACCAGAAGCGCAGGCCGCCCCTGCTTCTGCCTGGTGTCTATACGTGGGGTCTAGGATCCGAACTCAGGACCTTCCACCTGCAAGGCAGAGGCTTAACCCTGAGCCACCTCTCCAGCCCTTCCACCTGGCATTTTTACATGGGACCTGGGATCTGAGGTTAGGATCTTCTGCTTGCAAAGCAAAGTCTTAACCCATGAGCCATCTCTCCAGCCCATAACTTCTATTCTTATAGTAATGAGACTTGAGATCCTCTTATGTAACATGTTAGTGCTACTAAACCAAACTATTTTTAGTAAAGCGATATTTCCAGAGAGAAGATACAAAGTTTTTTATTTAAGTCCACTTTTTCTCTTTAGAAATAACAAAAATTAAAACCCTTGGAGATGAAATAATTTGACTAAGGCCACATGAAACCATTTTTTATATCAGATATAGGAAAGTCAAAGAAACAACAAGTTGTCTTTTAAGTAGAACTTACTAAAGTAAGTTTAATTAGCAGATGTGAAAATGTGAATATCATGTATTTTCCATACAGTTCAATGATTCAGTCATCACATATGAATTTATCATATACATACACACATATGAGTATATATATGAAATGCTATCCATGAATACAAATAAATAGTAAAAACATACGAGAACATAACATGTACCAACAATGTTCCCAAACCTACAAGTTCCCACTAGTCACCACCAAAAGAAATTCCCTGGTCGATGACTGATAAATCCTCTTGTCTTAGCTTTAACGAGAGCTGTCAGCTGGCAGAAGGCTGAAGCCTTTTGACTTATGTGATGAATTGCCACAAATTCAAATTGATATGTCAGTAGTTTAGGGCTTCATAAGATGTTGAGTATGATTGTAGATTTTATGGGGAAATAATTTTGTTCCTTGGAAAAGTATGGCTTTTATCGTCCTGAGTCATTTAATGGTTTATGGTTTTGTAAAGAAACATCTCCTCTCATACGATATAAATCAGTGAAAACATGGACTTGCTTTACAGCCAACTTTGTTGGAACAGTCTGTTCTGTAGGAGAAAGGAACTCACACTGTAAGTCATAAATACTCGAGTTATATGGAAATGGTATTTATACTAGAATATATGAAAAAATATCCCAAGAAAAACAACTTACACTCTCTCTTCCATTCCTACTTAGGGAAAATAAATGGAAGATAAAGAAGAGGCTTATTTTAAAAGGCAAATACCTAAATGTATACTTCTCCCAAGATGACATGCAAACTGCTCATCAGTGCACGAGGGCTGCACATTATTAGCCAGGGAAAAGCAGACCAAGCCCACGATGAAACAGTAGTTGATACTCACTGGAATGGCTAGAATTTAAAAACACAGACATGAACAAGTGTTGGTGAGGATGCTGGGAAACTCAAACCTCATGAATTCTGGGTTCGTTAGCTCTCCAAAACATTCAAAATGCTCTTTATTCAGCTTCCATATGAGTTACCATATGAGCCAACAATTATATTCCATGCAATGTGTCTAGAACTGAAAATATGTGTCCACACCAAAATTTACATGCAAGTCTTTGAGCTAACACTATTCATAATAGCCAAGAAACAGAAACAATCCAAATGTCCACTGTTCTAGTTATCCTTCTGCTGCTATGATAATACTCTGACCTGAGCAACTTAAAAGAGAAAGAGTTTGTTGTTTGGCATAGGGCTGCAGAGGGGATAGAGTCGCCAAAGCACAGAATACATAGTGGCAGAAGCAGGAAGAGGACGGCTCACATTGCAACTGTAGCAGCAGCCATCAGGAGAGACAGAAGGAGGGAGAGAGAGATAGAGGGAGGGGGAAGGAAGGAGGGAGAAAAAAAAAGGAAGGAAGGAAGGAAAGAGAGAAAAAGAGAAAAAAAAATTGAAAGAGGAAGCAAGGTCTGGCTATCAAACCTCAAAGCCCATGCCCAGTGATGTACTTCCTACACAAGGCTCCACCCAGACACAAACACCATGCATGAGCTGAGAACAGACAGTTCACATTCAAACCATGGCACCCATCAACTGATGCACTGATTCATGTGTGCTGTGGCCCAGATAAACCTTAAAAACATTACATGAGCCAAAGAATCTGATCACAAAAGACTGGCCACCTATTACATATTCCACTGATATGCAATGTTCAGAATAAGGAAATCCACAGGAATAGAAGGTTCTAGGCTGTGCATCAGAATAGAGAGGATACTTATGTATGAACTAGCCACTGCCAGTGGTGGGAGGGTTCCTTGTAGAATGAAAATGTTCTGAAAGTAGACAGTCATGAGGGCTGTTTAACTTCACGAATGTACTGAAAGCTACTGAATTAACTGTAGGCTGTTTTAAGGACTGTATACTGAAATCTATGGTGAGAGAAAACTCTCAATAAAACTTGAAATAAAAACAAGCATGAAATCAAAGTAATTATTTTTTTGGCAACAGTTCTTTTCCCATCAACACAACTCTAGAAATCAAACCCAGTCAGTATAAATATACCATTTTAATATGATCTCATAAATTGAAGAGTCTTCTTCCCAGAGTATGGATAATTTTCCCTGATTTTTTTATGCAGTGCTTAGGATTAAACCCAGGGCCTCACATAAGGTAGGCAAGTACTCTGCTAAATGAACTGCATCTGCACTCCTCAAATAATTTTTTTTTTTCTGGGAAGTTCTGTCTTGAATTGATAGTTCCAGGAAATGACAGAAGCAGGTCAAAGGACTTACAAAGCCCATACTTCTGACCTCTTTGTAGTATAGGTTCAAGTGGAATCATTAGCTGGATTCTTAGTCTTTCTGTCATTTTATTTTATTTGTGCATGCATGCATGCGTGTGTGTATGTGTGTGAGCGTGCGTGTGCGTGCGTGTGTGTGTGTGTGTGTGTGTGTGTGTGTGTGCGCCAGAGCACTTGAGTGTGTGTGCCAGTGGAGGCCCAAAGGTGATATCAGGAATCATCCTGGATTACTTTCCCTCCTTATTGCTTTCTTCTTGGGTTCCAGGGCCCAAATTTCAGGCTACTGCCATATCTGCTTAGTATTTTTTGTAGGATCTGCACTCAGGTCTTTTGCTTTTGATGCAAAGGCTTTAACCCCTGAGCCATCTCTCGAGCCTCAGGTCTGTTTTTCCACCTGCCACTATCCATCCAACTTCTGGCCCCAAAGATTCACATTTGTCCCACAAGCACAATACAGTCACACTTCATCCCAGTTGTAGCAGTTATTCTTCTCTGTTGCTATGAGACGAGACTCCAACTCAAGTAACTTAAGGGAGAAAAGGGAGATTTATTCAGCTTACGGTTCCAGAGGAGAGATTTAGTACATTAGGGCAAAAAAGGCATGGCTGGTTGGCCGAAGCTGGAGGCAGCCTAAGCTATGTCCTTCATGAAAGCTGAGAGCCACAACACTGCCAGGTGCAGAGCAGACCTTTCCCATACATAGAGTGGGGCTGATCAACCTCAAGACTCCTGTGACTGCCTTCCTCCAGCAAGGCTCTGCCTCTTAAAGGTGCCGTGACCTATCCAAACAACTAAAGATTCATACACACGAGCCTATGTTTGAAACTGACATTTGAAACCATGACCCCAATGTTTCCCACAGTCTCAGTGTATTACAGTGTTAACTCAAATCCAGCATGTTATCTAAATACCAAATCTTATGGAAACTGAGCAGGAGGAGATTCTGGATATGACCCATCCTGACATGTGACTAGGCTTTGTCCTTTCAAAGTCCTTGACCTGAATTTAGGAGCACATTCGTATGATGAAAAATGACACAAACCTCCTTTACTTGGGAAAGGGGTAACAAAAAAAAATTGTACTTTGTCAGTAAAGAATACAACAGCATGTCTAAATCTCAAATGTGTTATAGTAACTACAAGGAACCAAATTCAGAGGCTGCGTACTACAAGATGCAACATTTATAGAATTCAGAGGAAATATATGTGATATATATTTGATTACATGCATTTCTACATTTCTAGTATATTTTATACATTTTTATTATGTATCAAAAAGCACATCAAGAGTTTTTAGGTGTTAGGGGTGAGACAGAAAGAAAAAGGCAAAGGGTTCTTGAGTAGCTTTTGTCTACATGTACTACTATCACAAAATACCTGACCAGGCTAATTTATAAAGAACATAAATCTATTTTTCACAGTTTTAGAGTCCTGAAAGTCAAAAATGAAGCATAGAAAGTTCTGTGTGTGGTGAAGGCTGCTTTCTATCCAGATGGTACCCTGCACCTATGAGATGCAAGAACAAAGACACACTCTCTTAAGGCCCTCATAAGGGCCTTAACTCATCCCTCAAGGCTCTGCCCCCATCACTTCCACGCTGCCTGAGGCCCAGGCTCGAAAAGCTCTCACACTGACAATGCATCCAGACTGCAGTAGGAGGTGGATGCAGTCAACATTTAATTTATGCTTACGGTTATACCACAGCCTGCATTTGTCAAAACTCTCAGACATGTATGCAAGAAGGGTGAATTTATCTGCATGCAAACCAATAATACAAAAGTTAAAATATCTATAATTTCACTATCCTGTCAACCCATGCTAGTCTGGTATAACCCAATTTAATGTATATGTATATATAATATATAATCAATTTATGTATATAATTCTGTATATTATATATTATGTATATATAATAATTTATGTGTGTATATAATAATTTATGTATATATTTCTAAAATAAATTTTAATATGTGACAATCTTATTTTATAATTTTATTAATTAATACATATTAATGTTTATCCTTATGGTAAATATACAAGTATACAATATCTATATTGCAAAAACAAATATGCTATTTTATGATGCTCTTTTAAAATAGATTTGTAGTACAATCTGTGAAAAATGTTTAAATTTGACATAAAAGGTGAAAAATGGTAAATGTAAACTGTAACAAATAGGGCACTATTTGCAAAAGAAAATGAAATGGGATTCCAAATAGGACCAGAGATTATCCCCAAAAGAGCACCACTGGGCTCATCCCAAAGGGCTTAAGAGTGTAATGGGAAGGCTGTTCCCACCTTGAAGCCATAAGCCCCAGGGTGGTGTCTGCAGACAGGATCTTTGGAAGGTAATCAGGCTTCCCATGACAGGGCAGGATGGGAAGTCATAATGGGATTAGTGGCCTCAGGAGAAGAGAAAGCGGAGCTCTTGAGGAGTCAGGAGAGACCGTCACTATCACTGTCAAGCCAGGGTCCTTGACACCAACAGGCCACGCTGGCACTCTATTCCCTGACCTCCAGACTCCAAACTTATAAGAAAATAAATTTCCATCATTTCAACCACTCATAAGGGATCTCATTATGACAGCCAAAGAAACTAAGACAAGCGAGGACTTTACACAAAGCTGGGAGAATGGGTGGTTTAGTTGTTGACTGCCAGTATGCTCAGCCAGCTAGCTAAGTCACCTTTTGCATTCTAAGGCTGAGCTAGGCTCTCTCCTGCTTAACTCTCCGTCTGTTTCTTGGGAAGGAGATTCTAAACTCTTCACAGAACACCAGTCTGAGCCGCCATCAGCTTGGTTATATACACTGGGTTTTATAGATGCAACTAAGTTATTCCATGATGTTCAACTATTTTTCTCTGGTTTTCTAATAGTCTCTGGGCTTGTTTACATTTCAAATGTTGAGCAGTCTCTCTTGTTAATGGAACACCTCAGTTTATGAAATCCTGTCAGAATCCCTGTGATAGTCTTTTGCTGTTGTTGCTGTGAGATAATATGCATATACAAGTTAAAGAAGAAGGGGGTATTTTATTTGGCTGTTGGTTCCAGAGGGGATATAGTCTACTTATGGAGAAAATCATATCAGTGAAGGCATGACTGGGGCAGAAGCAGGAGATCAGCTGTACTCTCCACAAGAGAAGGCACAGAGTACAAAAGCAACAGGAAACAAGGCTGGGTCACCAAACCTCAATACGAGCCACCTCCGTCCCCCCATGCCTTCCTCCAGCAAGATTCTATCTCTTAAAGGTACCATGACTTTCCCAAACATTAATACCAGAATTCGTCTGTGGTTCTACACACACACACACACACACACACACACACACACACATATACACGCGCACACACGCACAATTGAATAAAAAATTAAAAAATTTAAAAAAAAGAATTCAAATATGTAAGTGGGGGGGGTACAACTCACATTCAAACCATGACAACCTGTCATTATGTCAATTTGGTTACTGTCTGTGGAAAAAAAAAATCTCTAGGGGTTGTTCAATTCTGTGATCACAAAGTTATCAGTCTTTGCCCAAGAAGTATTTATTTTCCAACCCTTACACACAGTAAGCTTAGAGTATTGCACAACCACTTACGCAAAGACTTAAAATAGTTCCTTCTTGCTTTTTCTGCACAACAATACGTACAGTATGCTCCTAATCTTAGCAGGCTCCAGAGGCCTTACATAAAGTCAATAAAAATGATTCACCAGTTTTACTTTGAAATTGTCATAATTTATCATCTTTATCATTTTCTTCCCGACAAAACTCTGTTATGCTAACATAATGGAATTAACCATCTTGTTCTCTTTCTGGTCTCCATTCCCATCCTAACCCCAATTTACTATGCTGATGCTCCACACTTACGAATTTATCAGGAATGCTCTAATGAGGTCAGAATTATTTGAGGCCTTGGTAGATGCTGCATTTTCTTTACTGCATTAGCTCGAAAAAAAACCCTGCAGATTTTCAATCCTTAAAAACATCACAATGTAGACAGACCATAATTGTTCTAGGATCATCCACTTGAGCAATAAACCCTGGCAATGGGAACACAACACGGGGAATGCCTGAAGAGCATTGAGCTCTCAACATGTAAATCATCTCATAAGCCTTTTCTTTCCCTCACCAAATCCTCTGGGTGGTTCATCTCAGCACTAATAGTCACTGACTCCAGCAAAACCGTTGTAGAATGTTGGAAATGCTTCCCTACTTCCCCACAAAGACCGCCCTGCTATACAAACAGGCTCTGTTTGCCCCATGTGCGAACCTGTTCCCATTTTCAATGAACTCAAGTAAAGCGTGGGTGGGTGTTCAGTAAACAACACCTATTGCCACAGGACCCATGATAATGAAGATGATCGCAACAGTAGCCCGTTAGGTACCAGATTCTGCTCCTTTTATCATCTCCATGATAGTAAAAATAATGCTACTCTTTCAAGTACCAAGAGAGAGGAATGAGGGAAGGACTTCATCCAAATGAATTCAGCCACAGGTAACCATGAGCAGTCTGGCTTTAGGCTCTGGACTCTTGATCACTGCCTTCTTCTACTAAAAGAAACCACTCTCCACAACCAGCAGACCATGCCCATGCATCCCACTGCCCTAGAGGTGAAGAACTTAAATCCACCTGATCTGATGTCAGCAAAAGAGGGTATTTCCTAAAAGTTTCTAGAGGTGCATGATACCTCCTGTAAAATCAAAGCATCAGGCTCACAGACCTCACTACGAAGAACAATGTCCAGACAACAATACTGCTGGTAGACACCATAGCTAGCAGCCTGCAGAGTCTTGAACAGAGCACACAGGGTTCTGCCACAATCACCAAGAATCTTGGTAGCTGGTCACCCCAACTGCAACTTCCAGAAAAGATCCTTCATGCAAAGGCATTTTTAACACTCCAATTTACCATTTAGGGACAAGGTACCTCACTGGACAGCACTTGCCTAGCACATAGAAGGACCTGGGTTTGATTCTCCCCAAACCACAAAAATAAATACAAACAGATAGACAGGTGATAGGTGGATAGATAGGTGGATAGATGACATGATAGATGATAGATGGATGGGTGATGCAGGTAGATGATAGATCATACTCACTATTTTTCACTATTAAATAGTAAAGTTTTATTTGACAGGTCTAAATTTCTCTCCAGTGAAGTTAATATGTAGCTGTTAAATACTGTGGATTATAATTTGAACTGGAAAAAAGAACAAAGCTACAATATCACTATAGTTTTAAATAAGCATTTCTCTCTCTCTCCCTCTCCCTCTCTCTCTCCTCTCTCTGTAAAAGTCCAAAAAAGAAGATAACAATATTGACCAAAAAAATTAAGCCTTCTTTTTTTTTTTGGCTTTAATGTTATTTACATAAGGAATGGAATTCTAAATTAGAAAATTTTCATTTTCTTTGATATGAATGTAATATCCTAAAAACACTGCTGAGCTGCAGATAAGGTTCCAAAAACACAGCACTCAACCAAGTCACAAAATTCTTATTCTGTCATTCTTCAGAACTATAGATTATATTGTATTGGGGTCTATCTAGTTTCTCCATCTGGACATGCCCAGCATGTCAGCAGCTCCAAAGACTTCTGCCTTAATATTGTAAGATTTGTTTTGATACAAGAAGCTTAAATTCTCTTCTCAGCATCAAAATGGCGACGTGAGATTTCAGTGGGTTCCAGGCAGAGGAAGTTGGAAAGGCTGCTTTCCCCAGCACAAATGCTGAGAATCTGTGAGCTGCCTGGCTCCCTGAAGAGTGGAAGTTTTGATCAAACACTCCAGCGGCTCGGGTCGAGTCTGTGGATGTTCTGAGACAGTCCTATGTTGCCCAGGCTGGTCTAGAACTCATGACTCTGAATCATCACGCTTGGCTTTCCTTACATTTCTTGAAGTCTTGACAGATAGGCAACATGTAACTGTAGCTTCTGGCTTTTTCTTTCTTTTTTTTTTTTTTTGGTAACCTGTCCCAAATAGCTTAGTCCAACATGTGACAGTTTGGAGAAGAAAAAAAAAAGTCAGAAAATCTGCTTTGAAAAGAAAACTACTTAGAATATCCACTCTTCCCATAAGGGAACAGGGACTGGAATCCATTCCTGAGCGTAAACACGATCCAGGAAGATCAGAAGCAAGTGACATGGGGAAAGAAATAAACACCTCACTTTCTAAAGTTTTTTTTCAAGTTCTCCATACATAAAATTCTAATCATTTATGGGTAATCATCATTTCAATGAATTGTGTCAAATAAAAAGGGAAAAAGAAAGATCCATTCACCATGAGGCTAATTTATGGTCTCACTAAATCCAGCAGAATGAAGGCTTTCACTTAGTCTGTCATGAATTCTTAAACCAAAGCAATTCTATTAAAAGCCCTTGGAAAACAAAAAAAAAAAATTAAATTCTGAACATGTTAGATTAGCCAACAAAGGCTTTCCTATTATATCAGATATCACCTGCCCACATTTCAACGAGGAAACATGGAGGGATTTCCCCTTCTAACAAAGAGGACAACAAAATTAACATTTTAATAAACTGATGCAATACTTTATAGTTGTGCATATGCTACATTCTTACAATAATACTGAGTAGAGTTGGAGAGGTTGATATTGCTATATGTAGGTAAGAAAATGGAGATCTAAAAAGCAAATTAACAAGGGGACAGGAAGATGGCTCCATCAGTTAAAGTGCTTGCTGTGCAAACCTCACAACCTGAGTTTGATCCCTGGAACCCACAACAAAGTCAGATGTGCATGGCCCATGTCTGTCATCCCAGCATGCTTATGGACAAATGGGAGGAGGAGGCAGGAGAAGCTAGAAGCCTTCAGACCAGCTATCACAGAGTACACTCATAGCAGCAGAAACAAAAGCCGTGTCAACAAGGTGAAAGGAGAAAATGACCCAGTAAAGTTGTCCTCTGCCCTCCATACATGCAATGTAGCTTCACTCTCTCTCTCTTCTATACACGCAGACACATACACATGCATGCACAATTTTTTTTAATTAACAACACACAACCAGACTCCATGAGCAGCTCTAGCCTCGGTGCTAGGGTTAAAGGCCTCTGACCATCTCCTTGCCATGTCTTCCGTTGTGTGCCATGAGGTGAAAGAGTGCATCCCACTCTTGCATTTCTCTGCACCACCTTCCCTGCATTAATACTCACTGGGCACTGTCTCCTTGGGCACTGAGTCCATTGTAAGACTCAGATGAAACACTGGAAAGGCAAATGTTGTCCTCAGACTTACAAAGATATGGAAGTCACCTAGGGAATCCCCAAATGCATCCATTAAACTGGAACTATATTAGAATCTTGACAATTACCCGATGTGCAGAGGAAGAACACCACATGGCCATTCCACCCCTCCCTGAAGGAACATGGACCCTTATGTTGACTGGGTGAGGGGCCCGGGGCCCACTTGCTTCAGTGGTGCAGCCATTGACATTTCATCTACGATGCAAGTACCCAGGCACACGCTAGGTGCCCTTGTAGACCTTTGTGGGTCGTACACAAAAGGACATGATATAGAAGAGAAACCTGCTGGAAAAGGGTTTTTAATAGGAGGATGGAGGATGAGGTGGGGCTATAAGGAGCAAAAATGACAAAAATCCATTGTATACATGCATGAAACTGCCAAAGAATAGAAAACAAAAAAAAAAAGAACAATGACAAAAATGAGCAAACCTATTTCTAAAATATGCAAATCTGAAACATTCTAGCATGCATACTATCATGGTTTGAAATGTGTCCCCCACAGCCTCATGTGTTTGGGAAGGTCATGACACCTTTGAGAAGTGGAGCCTTGCTGGAGTAAGGCAGTCACAGGAGTGAGCCTTGAGGTGGATTAGTCCCACCCTACCCCCAGGTCAAGTCTGCCTTTTGGAGCAGCAGTCTTGCAGCTCTCAGCCTCACAGATGGGAGTGACTTAGCCTGACTCCAGCGTCCGCCAGCCAGCCATGCCACCTCCACCATGAAAGACTGTATCTCCCTTCTGGAACCATAGGTTTTTCTCTCCTAAGTTGCTTGACTTTGAATGCTCTCTCACAGCAACAGTTAAAAGTAACTGTTACACATACAGAAGGATCTTTCTTTGGATACTGATGGATGAATCCTACCACTTTAAGAGCATTCGGTAGAATGATTTTGGTCTAAGACTTCATGAAACCCTTTGGATTTCTGGATTCAAGGGAGTCCAGAATTAAGTCTGAGGCTGAATTTCACTTTTGTATTCTTTTCTTCATCCACCTTCCCTCAGACATTGAGGTCTTTAAAGCAGGGAAATCTATTTATCTCTTTTTAGCTTACATCAGCCTTGCACACAATAGCTGTTCAAGAGATGAGTTAGTGAAGACTGAATTTCTTCTCTTTCTTCAACATACCCTCAACACAACAAACCCTCAAAACAAACATATGCATTTTAATGCAAAACAAAAACATTTCAACTCCCACTCAATGAATATGAACATTCACTAAAAGTCCACTGAGGATGCAGCAGACACCATTGCTAAAGGGAAGACTCTGCTTCCAAACAACTGGGATAACTAACAATTAGTGTTTTAAGTTTCCCAAGCACAAGAAATGGCAGGCTACCAATTAAACTTTTTGTTTTGTGTGTGTGTGTGTGTGTGTGTGTGTGTGTGTGTGTGTGTGTGTGTGTTGTGTGTAAGTGTGTATGCATATATGTTCAAATGACAATGTGACAGCCCGAGGTTGACATCACGTGTCTTCCTCCACCGATTTCCACTTTACCGAGGCAGGATCTCCTGCTTCCCCAGCCCTCGCTGACTCAGCTGGTCTAGCTAAGCAGCCTGTCCAAGGGATTCCCTGCCTCTCCCTCCCACATGCTAGACTGCAGGTGGCCACCACACCCACTCAGCTTTGTACCTGCTGCTGGGGGGTCCTAAGTCTGGTCCTCACGGTTCTGTGACAAGCACTTATCCACTGAGCTATCTCCTCAGTCCTCTGATTAAGCCAGGAGCTTTCAGACCAAGTGCAAGAGGAAAACCTGGTGTAATTAAGAAAGTGACTACATTATCATAAAATTTGTATCAACTAAGTCTTTATGAGAAGACACTGGTGAGGCCAATGTGGCCAGACTACAAAGACAGATGCTTTGTAAGGAGGACTGCGAATGGCTCTCTGCCTTAAAGCCACTACTTCACCCAAACTTCAGTCTCCATGCTAAGAGCATGCAGAACAATAATGCAAACTTGTGACCGCAGGAGACCCTTGAAAGCTGGCTTGTGGCCCTTGACTGGATGAGAACTCCAGAACCAGAGGAGATGCCAGGTGCTGCACGTGTTAGCCTCACGCATGCGCTAGCCTCACGCACACGCTAGCCTCACGCACGTGCTAGCCTCATGTCACACACATGCTAGGCCTCATCAGCACATACTTTGAAATCTCTCTGAAGATGGGTGTGATCCAGCCACACTCTGATTTTACAACCTGGGATCTGCTCTGATAAAATCCAGCATATCTACCTCTCCATAGAAAGGTCAGAAAACTCCAAGACACTGCTGATAACAGAGTGCAGACACTTGGACCTTTTCCATTGAAATTTATCTCTTTCATCATAGCAGTTCTGCTCCAAGAAGACCTTGGGACCCAGGCTGCTTCTAGCTGGGCAGTCCATTTTTAGGGTGCAGCCCTCACTCCCTCATAATTAAGACTGTGAGCTTTGCATTCCAGATAGAGCAGGAAAGGACCCAAGAAGAAGCTACATGAGGATGGTCTCTGAAGGAAGATGCCATCCTGGAACTGTCCTGCACAATCACATTCACCAGTGCAGTCACAACTCAGGCCCGTGACTGTGAAAGCTGCAAGGGCGCTTCTATGAAAGTCGCACTCCTGTGAAAAACTAAGGGTTCCATCACAATGGAGGAACAGAGAAGCAGATACTGGGGGGAAATGCCAGTTTCTGCCATGGGCAAGGCACTCTGCCCAAGTGAACTCAACAAGCAGGCATGATGCTGCTATAACCACATGGCACAGCTACAACTGCCTCGGCAACTTCTAGCTCTCATTGGACAAATCCAAGCCATTTCAAACTCCTGTTAAGCCACACCTTTAAGAGTGCTCTCCAATGACCCCTGAAGGAATTTCACTTCAAAGATACCACTGGTGAATAACAAAATCCATGGCTGGAGATACAGCCAATGCAATCACTGACTCTTTATTTAGTAAAGCTATTGTTTTCAGTTGAAGACATGATCCCATTGGTGAAATGCACACTGACTTTTCGAATGAAGCCCTTCCTTCACAACACATACGCTTCTTTCTCCTCTTCTAAGATAATAATAAAAGCAACTGATTTCACGAGGCATGGACATTCCACTTACAGAAAAGGTAAGCCTGGATTCGCTTAGCCAGACCAGGATGACTGCGTGCAAATCTTTCCAATTTCTCTTTAGTTCAAGTAAACCCTTTAAACTGCTAATTTCCACAACATTTTACCTTAAATAATTCTGTGTCTAGAAACTACTCCTGTAAGGTGGTTAGTTCACTTCCTCAGAGATTCAACAGTATTAATCAAGCACTTATTTGGTGACAAATTCCCTGTAAGCTCAGCTTTACCAAGAGTTTTCTTTTATATTTATTTATTTATCTATCTATTGTATATGTGCACTGTGGTGTGTGTGTGAGAGAGAGAGAGAGACAGAGAAAGAGAGAGAGAGAGACAGAGAGAGAGATGTATATGTGAAGGTCAAAGCTATCAGTTCTTCCACCATTTGGACTCTGGGGATTGAACTCAGGTCTTCAGGCTTAGTGGTAAGTCTCTTTATCCACTAAGCTAACTCGCTGACTTGAGTTTTTACCTTTCAAATGCTTTATTAGACTGAAGGAACATAGTTTCACTCAATGGCAATGAAATGCCTAGTATATGCAAAGCCTTGGATTCAACCCTCAGTACTGGGGGTTGGGGGGAGAAGGTATCGCTTCTGGTAAATGCAAAATGCAGTTATTTTCAGAACTGAAAGTCTCCCTACTGTCTGCCATATACAGAACAGATACCGTACTCAGAACAGATCCCGTACTCAGAAGAGATCCCCTGATTAAACTTTATAAACTTCCAAGAAGTGATAAGCCTTGCCCCAGGAGAGAAAGGAAAAAAAAAAAAAAAAAACCTCTTCTTTTAGTAAGTTCTTTCAAATGACTTGCGAAAGGGGATGTCGCCACAGAAGGATAATCAGGGTGACATAACTCTACGAGAATGGTGGGAAGCATCATTACTCTTGCAACCTTGACCCTGAATTGGGTCTAAAACTTCTACACATTTTTGGTGGCGTGTGAGGACAGATGATGCTGTAACACAGGAAAATGGCAACATTTAAAATTCATAGTAGCACGAAGCCATTACTTTTCCCACCGGACCTCTTGAACTTTAATAATGTCTGACCTGGTTGGCCAATAAGTTCTAAAAGCAGACAGAGGAAAATTGCCAATATTAGATACTGCTGGAATGATTTTTCATTTAGAAAGACGTTACAAGTGCTCTTAAAAACAGGTCACTGATTTTGTGGACACTTAATTTTCTTGAGGGGGGTGGCCATTGAAGAAGGCAGACATTGTCGTCTAATGCAAGATAAAACCTAGCTCAAAACTACACTTCATAGGTCTGTATTATCCCTATATCTAAAATTTTTAAAAAGAATATATACGCTCCACCCGCCACAGTTAGTGGGCATTAATCCAAATCACAGATAAAGGGTGGCAAAGGAATCAGACATTCAAGAAGGCTATTTACTTTTCTTAAGATATACAGCAAAAAAAGCCAGTATCTCAGTAGCCATCCAAAGGGGGCCAAAAAAAGCTAGGTGATCACACATTCATACTCCTTGCATTACACAATCGCAACGATTTAGAAAAGCACAATTTAAGAGCCAACTCTGCTTAAGTCACTCAAAAGCAGCATTGTGACAGAAGAAGAAACAGTTAGGTGCTTCCCCACAATACAGTTCCAAGTGGCCTCCAGCGTGCCCCCAAGTTGTCAATGAACATCATTCCAATGAGCAGTTATTATCCTGGGCTTCCAAGCAGCTGTCGCCTGCTTGCTTTTAATGCAAAGACCCGATTACAGACTGAAAGGTTTGCACATTATGGCCTGTGAACCGTTTCTCAGAAGTTGCATCTATGCTGCTTTAACACCAGATTCATTTCTGAGCCCCTAAGAAAATACTGAGTCACAGAAGGTCCAGGCACGTGCCCTACTTGGAAAACCCGGAGTGCTAAAGTGAGTCAGCAAAGCCGGAGAATGTCACGAAGGGCTGGGTGAAGATTTTCTTTCCAGAGACACAAGACCATCTCTTTTAACGGCTCCGTGAGAAAGAACCCCAGATTCAGATCAGCGGGACCACCCCGTCACTACATCTCTCTCCAAAGTTTCCCAGAGCCTCAATGATCTTCACTGATGCGCTGGCCAAAAGCGGGAGCTCGTTCTCCACATGGACCCGCGGAAGCCCCACGGCAGTGACTTGCCCAGGACCAGGGTCTTGAACACGGCAGCAAAATTGAGCTGAGCCGCTAGACCTCCAGGAGGGTCTGGCTCCTCGGGCCTGAACGTGTGGCTCAGGATCTGGAATGGGACTCGGCTCAATGCACCCTAGCAGGGCACTTTGTACCCACAACTGTTGACTTCACTCAAAAACAAGTGGGACTTGTCAGGTTTTCAAGTTTCAAGTTGGATTCTTTGAAATTATAGGTACTTGTTTTAAGATCATGCTTTCTTGGTGTGTGTGAATGTGTGTGTGTGTGTGTGCGAGAGAGAGAGAGAGAGAGAGAGAGAAAGAGAGAGAGAGAGAGAGAGAGAGAAGAGAGGAGGAGGAGATGTAGGATTGCAGGCACGTGTGTGCCACAGCGCCCCCGTGGAGGCAGAGGAGAGCCTCTGGGAATTGCTCCGTTGTCTTCCACCTATTTAAGAACAGGTCTCAGGCTGGAGAGATGGCTTAGAGGTGAAGCCGCCGCCTCCCAGGCACAAGGTCCTGAGTTCAGATGCCAGACTTCATGTAAAAATGCCAGGCAGATATGCAGGCAGCCTGCACTTCTGGTCCTGGAAAGTGGAACCTGGAAAAAAACTCCAGAACAAAGGAAATAGGAGGTAAACCAATCCAAGGTGATTCTTCAAGTCACCTTTGGGCCTCCACAGGCACACACAGTGCCCTCTGATACACACAGACACATATGCCAAAAAAAAAGAAAAGAAAAGAAAATAGGTCTCTTCACAGCTGCTACGAAAACCAGGCTGACGGGCACACAGACCTCTGGGGATCCTCCAGTCCCCGTCTCTCATGTCTCACAGCTGTGCAGGGATTGCAGATGCTTATGCTATTGAGAATAGCATTCACTGGGAAATACACTCAAGGCCCAGGCTTGTGAGGCGAGCGCCTGCCAGGCAGTCTCTCCGGCCCTGATGTGCACACTTTTATTCTGAGCATTCCAAGAACAACTCATAGCAAAACATCACTTCATTTAGATGAGATGATCGGGACATATTTATGTGCATAATTTTCAAAAGCAAAGTAAGAAAAGTAGAAAACATTAAAACATGTCTAAACTTTAGCTTATATTCAGGAAATTGCTTGCCAAATAATTTTAAACAACTAGTATCCAAAGAAAAACAACTTTTATCAAAACTGTGTGTTAAACAATAAAAGTTACACTGAAGAATAACAGGGCTTTCCATACAGGAAGGTTACAGATATTGCTATAGTAATTTTCCTTTCCAGAAGTAAGATCATGCTGGAAGAATAAGTCAAGGATATCAGGAAGGAGGGAGGGAGAAAGGGAGGGAGGGAGGGAGGGAGGGAGGGAGGGAGGGAGGATGGACAAAACAACAACAAAAAAAAAACAGACCACGAAAATACTTGCAAATATAAGGGCCTTATATGAGGAACAATACTTACAAATAATATGGATGCTGTTATATGAGGAATAATCTGGCACTTACGAAAAGGAGCTCAACATAATCAGTCATTGAGAAAATAGAAGTAGCTACAAACCAGAAGACAGCTAATGTGTAAGTTTGGTGAAGCTTTGATACTATCACAAGCCATGGCAGGAATGCAAAATAATGTGGCCGCTGGAAAGCCAGTGGACACTTCCGCAGAGAGGTGAGCAATATTGATTCAGAGTTCTACTCCAAAGGATCTAACTGAGAAACATCAAACTGTTCAGATATGAAAAGCTTACATATTAGGGCTCATGAAAGCCTTGTTCACAGTAGTCAAAAATCAAAGCAATACAATATCTGCAGGCTGATAAATGGGTAAACAACAGGTGTCACGCTCATTCAATGAACTCTTCAGCAATCGAATATTAAATGGCATGAATGAAGCTCAGAATCCTTGCATTACATTGAAGAGGCCAGTCATGCTGTGTGGCATGGCCTACATCAAGACAGGTGAGTCTACAGACATGGATGGAGACCAGTGGTGGCCTAGGGCTGAGAGCGAGAACACAAGAGGGTGGGAGCACTTTGTAACTGGGCTTCTTTTAGGGGTGATGAAATGTTCTTGAACTAGGTGGTGGTGCTGGTTCCATAAGTTTATGAAGATGTTAAAAACTACATGATTGATACACTTTTGGGGGTGTAGGCACGTGTGCATATCATGTGTGTGGGTACCTGTGCATGTGGAGGCCAAAGACAACCTTGTCTGCCTTGTTTTTTAAGGCAGGTCTCTCCCTTTTACCTCAATGTCTCTGAGAAGCTTGGCTGGTTGATTAACAAACTCCACAGATCCACCTGTCTCAGGTCCCCATCCCTGAGATTACAAGTGCACATCTCCTCAATTGGCTTTTTTACTTGGGTGCCAGAGATCAAACTAGGGTCCACTCGTGCTTGAAGCACTTTTCTTGTTGAGTTATCTCCCCAGTCTTGAATTGTACAATTTAAGAGTGACTGTTAACAGTAGGTGAATCGCATCTCCATTAGAAAAACTAATAACATGAAGGCAGAGGGAGACTGGCTGGGAAGAAGGAGGTGTTCAGTGGGAGAAGGAGGGGTATTAACATGTGGCAGAGGAGGGTTATTAATATGGGGCAAAAATAATTAAATGCACTGCACACATATTTGAAACTGTAAAAGGTTTTTAAAAAATTAAAAGACAAACATTTGAGAAAGAGAAAAGTTCTAATAAAAATAATGAATATTTTACAGAAATATAATAAATTTAACTTCATCTTAGGAGGCTAAGGAAAGGGAAAGGAAGAGGAGAGAGGGGACAGACAGTCATACACAGACCTCAAGAAAGTTGGTGTAATCAAAAGCTCACTTCTAGGGAAAGAAGGCTCAAGTGTACATACTGCATTCACATTGGTTCATGGAAAGGAAAGAATCTTATGATACTTTGTATCAGAAACCTCCTACACAAAACATATTCTTGAATATACTTGTCCTCTATGGCTTATTTGCAAAACTGCAAAATTACATCCTCATCTCCTGAGAACTACATTATTAGTGTTTTGCATTTTGTTTTCCTGAGATACCAGGTATCCTAACAGATCGTAGGCCTGGTCACATTTCCCTATCTGACCATTGTTCCCAGTGGAAACAATGGAGATCCAAAGATCCTTCCAGCTCCTTGTCAATGGGTGCAGGTACCATCACATAACTGCTCACAAATTTCTAGTCACACCTATCATTTCCTCAACACAGTTTACACAACCTTGAGAATCAGGAACCAAGACCACCTACTGTGGCCCAGGATCACAGATTAACCCAAAAAATGTCACCAAAAACAGTAATAGAGAGTTAGGAAATCAACTCTTGCTTTAAAACCATGCTCAGAAGTCTCTCTGAGACTTCCAACCTGTTTTGGTTAATCCCTAGACAGGTGGCAACCTTACTTAGAGTAAATTAACCACCCCTTAATTGCACAAAAAGAGCTTGCTGGTAATTGACAGGAACACAGCTAAAATATGATTATGCCCTGTGGGAAAATAAAATCTACATGACACCCTTAGAGGTTAAGGGGATCATGACTTCTATAAACAGATTTTAATCTAACAGAATAAAAAATTGAAATAAAATCTAAGCATACAAACTATTAAGGACTTGGAACAATAACCATAAGTAGTAGAAACACTAATACCATGAGAGGAAACTAAATTACCCAAGACTAGTTTTACCCATGGGTTTTTTTAATCTTAATCCTGTATGACTTGCTTTGGATGCTTTTCAACAAGATAACAAAAAAGTAATCACAGTTAAGTGTGGCAGCTCTCTGGTTTGCTGTGTGCGATTTATTAGTGTTTTTCTTCCTCATCTCCTCATGGGGGTCCACCATCCCCTCCTTGTTCCTTCTTTAAAGAAGACACAAGTCTGCCTGGGGACCCCTAAGACAGAGGCCAAATTTTATTTCTCTACTCTCACCAACTACAAAAAGTGATCAGCTTTGTGGAACTGTAGAAGCTCAAGAAGCCAAAGAGCCCATGCACAGGCTTTCCATTGGATGCAACAGAAATCAGGGGCTAGAAGGGTTAGCTGTGTGGCTGAGAACACGTTTGGCACGCAGAACGCTCTAGGTTGGACCTTCAGAAACACACACACACACACACACACACACACACACACACACACACTGGAAGCTGTAATTTCTAAAACAAAGTGGAAACTTTGAAAGACTCATGCTAGCATAAGGTACGATTCTAAATGATCTGTAAAAAATGCATGAAAATCTAATACCCCATGTCTTCCTATAGAAAATGCATGTGACAGTGCACAGAGCATAGCAAGCCTTGGAAAAATCAGCAACAAGGTTATCAGCTGTGACCTCATCTGCAGAAAGAGGCGGATGGAATTTTGGAACATGGGTAAGATAACACTCGCGTCAAAGAAGAAAACAACTCTCCCTGCGCTCCGGCAAGCTAATGAAGCAAGTGGTAAGCTGTGGTCGAATTCCCACTTCTACAATCAAAACTTATCATAGGAGCCCTTGAAAAGGGAGTGCATCTGTCATATGTTAATGACTTCAAGCAGCTCAGCCAACTTCTAGGTGAACAGGAAAACTTAAAAGCATTTTCACAACTCCTTATGGGTATAATTAGCCTGTTGCAATTGTTGGCAATTCTCATCTTGGGACTTTAAAAGGTCACTCTACTCTCTAAGATGCCAAATTTGGAGTCTCTCTCCCCTCTGGAGGGGGAAGCACACCCGACAATTAGAGTCTCCTGCACCTGTTGCAAGGCCTCTATCTTCGGGGATGTAAATGGGGACAGTCAACAACACTCTAAATTCTTGAGGGATGATTAGACCTTGGAAAGTGAGCAATGAACAAATCCGATGTCTGTTGCAGGGGGGATGGATGGCAGTCACCCTCTAACACATGCAGAAGCCACAGCCTTTGTGCAGCCAATCTAGGTGGCCCTTGCCCGTGTCCTGAGCAGCCCACACGCACTTCTGCCCTTCCACAGAAGCAAAATGTTCATCCTTTAGCTGATTTTCAACACAGAACATAGAGCATTCCGTCCCCAACAGTAAGTCCAACCGAAAAAGCGGCATGACTGACTTATCTGAATTACAGACGAAAGGGCCAATGGTCACCAATGAGGAAAACGCTTCTACTTTCTGTCCTTGCTCCATGCTCCACAATGCATGCTGCACATTTCATCAAGAAGCAATGACAGCAATCCCACTGCTGCTGGGCAAAAATAACTATGGAGCTATTCGAAGGAAGCAGTTTTAAATGGAAATGCATTTAGGACAGTGTTGAATTTTCAAAATCTAACTTACAAACTTTGTGAAAGTTTTGTGAAGTTGTTAATAAACATTTTCCTCAGTCGTAAACAAAAACCATAAACTTCATTCTCCCCTCTTCTATCTTTTCTCTTTCCTTCTTTTCTTTCTCTTTTAATAAGAGCACCGAGGATAGGGCTCTAAATCCCTCTGGCTCTTGAGCTATGTGAATCACTAATATTTTCCACTATGTGAGAACAATTCCTTGGCAGCTGATACACGTGGCTACATGACCAGAAAGGAAGATCGTAAAGCCTTCCTATGTGAATGTTACATGCTTGGTGTGTCTGCTAGGCAAAGCCTCTTCATACCCCCGCATTATGTAAGACATCGTCATAGGTGCCTTATCCCATATATATATAGTGCTTCTCCCCATATAGAAAAGCTTTTCTAAATATAATTAGAATTTAAAAGAGGGGGAAGCATTTTTTTAGGACAATTTAAGAGCCTCATTAATTTGTATACTTTTTTCTGTGTATTAAATTGTATTGAAATGCTTTTCAAAGCTCAGCTGAAATGAGAACATCAAAGTTAGATCCATGAGTCTTTTGAATTTGCATTCCAACTAGAAGAAACATAGCACGATTTGATTAGCTAATCACCAGAGCACTCAGGAATATTTGCATAGGATATTTACTTTAAAAATCCGCGGCCCTAAATTATTTAATTGCCATTATTTTTTTAGGTGTGCTGTTGGGTCTGTACAGTAATCAGATTTAGAAAACTATAAATTATATTTAAATTTATTATTTACAAGCAATTAATTATAAAAACCAGCCAGGTGGCTTTCATTACATCAATTACTGTTAATGACAGAGACCTCGTGCTGCTCCTGCAGTTAGCATTTGAATGTGTCAAGTGCTCTTAGGGGTGGATGCAGAGCTACCCTCTTTGGGGTGGAACTCGGCACTGGAACACAAAGGGGGACACCCAGGATCAGCTCACACCCCAACTCATTGTTTGACTCCCAGGTGTTCTGAAGGTTTCAATAATTTGCTACAAGGAATTCATGTTCTTTTAACATTTTGGTATAAAAGCTTTAAACCAGATATATAATAATCAAGCATCTGATAATATTCAACTACATTTGGCTACTTAAAGTACTATCTCTATGATGTAAACATTACTAAAAAATGTTCAATCAATTTGCATACAACAAAGTACAATATTTCTGATGTCTCACAAATGAAAAATGTATCTTTTTCTTATAGTTTATGATTTTTTTATTCATTTGAACTTTTAAATTTGTCATACACGTATATATTTTAAAATGACATATAGCAGTTCCTTCTTCCACAAAAAAGCAAAGAAAATAACTGTGTGAAGGAAGAAACAGCAGCCCTCTTCTCAGACTTTCAGCTCATCTTACATTTAGCCTTTCATAGCGATTCCTCCAATTCCATGATAATAGAAAATGTGACCTTCTGCCTTCATTCTGGGATAAAGCATGAGTTTCAGTCATATAGTAGGAATGACTGGATATGTTATTCTGAAATAAACTGAATTCCTGAACAAATATAAAGCCCACACAAAATAAACAATAAAAATAAGTAATGGGCACATTTGAACTGACTGCAAACTCCTCCTCAGATGTCTACAGGAACGTGGCCATCCCGCCACAGGAAACAGGAGAAAGGGTTGCTTTTTAAACTACAGAATGAATTCAGATCGCATGTGATCTACCTCTCTGACATTTAGGACAACCCTTTACTTGTCGTCCCCGCTGGCCAGGTCTGCGATAACAACTATCACACAAAAGCAGTCATGGAGGCAGGTAAGAGGAAATCTTCAGCCTCTTACATGGTAATCTTCATTTGAGAAAAAAAGAAAAGTGGTAAGGATCATAAAGCAATGGTTAATAGTTAAGGAGAGAGAGTGGGATGACTAAATCCTAGATAACCTTCTCTGTGAACAAATAAGAATTGATTTACTCAAATGTTTTTGGACAAAGTTAATATCATGGAAAAGGAATTCTGTATATTACCACACATAATGTTGCCTCTGCACAAAAGACAGCAGGAATTACTTTGGAGCCACTTACAAAGTATGCAAAAAAGCCAACTTTAATAAAAAGGAGCGGGGGCTGGGAGGATAGCTCAATTGATAAAATCTGATCCACAGCACCCACGTGAAAGCTGGGCACAGTGGTGGGTGCCTCCAGGGAAGGGGAGCCAGGAGGATCCTTGGGGCTTGCAGGCCAGCAGGTCTCCTTAATTAGTAAGCTCCTTCAGTCTTTCACTGTCTCAAAAAATAAGGTAGCAGAGCCCAGATGAGACAGCTTGGCAGATAAAGTGCCTTTTCGCAAACCTGGGGACCTGAGTTCAATCCTTGGAAACCCACATGGTGGGTAATCCCCACATGGTGGAGAGAACTGACTTCCAGAAGTTGTGCTCTGATTCCTGCCCATGCACATGCAGACATGTGTGCATTCTCTCTCCCTCTCTCCTTCTCTCCCTCTCACCCTCTCTCCCTCTCCCCCCTCTCCCTCTCAATCTCTCTCTCATGCATACACACACACACACACACACACACACACACAAATAAAATATATTTTTAAAAATAAGGTAGAGAGTGACTGAGGAAGATACCCAATATCAAACACTGCCCTCACACATATTTATACCTGAGTACACACAGGAAGGGAGGGACGGAGAGGAGGGAAGGAAGGAACGAACAAAGGAAGGAAGAAAGGAAGGAAGGAAGGAAGGAAGGGAGGAAAGGAAGGGAGGAAGGAAGGAAGAGAGGAAGGGAGGAAGGAAGGAAGAGAGAAAGGAAGGAAGGAAGGAAGGAAGAAAGGAAGGAAGGAAGGAAGGAAGGAAGGAAGGAAGGAAGGAAGGAAGGAAGGAAGGAAGGAAGGAAGGAAGGAAGGAAGGAAGGAAGAAGCCAACTTCACAGTCACATCTCACATTTTACAAAAACAGAATGGCCACTAAATGTAGAAACAAACACATAAAATAAAAGATATACTGTTACTAACCTGAAATTTATTTCAAAACTAATTATGCCTCTAGACTTTGAGGTCACCTTATAGCAGCACATCACCCCTTTACTTATCCATATTCAAAGAACCAAACTGTCACCCCTGAAAATATGCAAAAGACTGTGCCATGTGCTCTAACAACACGTCAGAAGAAAAGTTCCCAAAGCATTCCTGATTACCATTAGAATGTATGTCCAACAGAAAACAAGACTTATTCTAATACTTTCCCTTAAAAAAAAAAAGTCATTTCTTTACAGTTGGAATACACTTGGGAGAAAAGGTCAAGTATCTGGGGGGCATTAGCAGAGTACATGGGAGACAAGAGACAAAGCGTTTACACCTGGCAGGAGCTAGGGCACATTTCCGACCAAAACTATCAGCCTTGCCAGAACACCTGCGGGAAATGCTCATTCTGAAGATTCGTGCTTAAGAAGCAGCAGTCACTGAATCCAGTCTTCCTTTAATTGTCACGCAACCATTTTCAATACCACGGCAAGATCGCTTGTATCTTTCTCACCTAAACTAGGAAGAACAGCCCTATCACCATGACTAGTCTCATGACGAGGCTCATGCTGGTGAAAACCTGGGTGTTGGGCACTTGGTGCAAGCTAAGAGCATGGAGGATCTCCATCGTTAATCCTTGGCCAGTAAGCCCTGCTACGTGTTCTGACGATGCTGGAGGGAGTACAGTGAGACAGTTCACCAGCATCGTGTGCCAAGCAGGACACAGGGCTTTGCTTAGAGCAGGAGGAGTTCTAGTCCCAGACAAGAACAAAACCATGTGCCTAATATGGATGATTAAGAAGGGAACTTAAAAACCTTCTGCTGGGGGGAGGGGGCTGGAGAGGTGGCTCAGGGGTTAAGCCTCTGCCTTGCAGGCGGAATGTTCTGAGTTCGGATCCTAGATCCCACGTATAGACGCCGGGCAGAAGCGGGGGCAGCCTGCATTTCCGGTCCTGGTAGGGCGGAACCTGTGAATCCCGGGGCAGAGTAAACAAGGAGGAGGTGGAGACGTCCATGGTGGTTCCCGAATTCGCCCGTGGTTCTACACACACACACACACCCACACATACACACGCACAATTGAATAAAAAAATAAAATAAAATAAAATAAAAGAGAATAGTGCAACAGAAAATGCACGGGCAGTGCTGTGGGTGCCGTGCCCACTGGATACTTGGCTAGGACTCTCTTGAAGGGAGAGCTGACGGGAGACTTAAAAACAGGAGGTGTAGATCATTCCGGCGGGTCCCGTTTTGCAAAAATACACCATAGATCACACATGAATCTATGCTTACCACGGTTGAGATGGGTAAACGCTGTGCTCACCTCCATCTGAATCATGAAACTGCCTGCCTAAGATTACTACATGAAAGGAGGAAAGAGGGAGAAAAAGCCAAGAGTCCAGGCACAAATCTGGTGGGATCCTTGACCAGAAGTTTCATATAAAGGCCCCATCGGTGATCCTCTTAGCTGTCTCAGGGATAGGAAAGTCATGCAGGATGCCTAGCATCAAAGTCTAATGAAAGTGAAGTTAGTAAAGCCATTCCTGTCTAAAGGGAAACCTATTTGTCCAGCTCCAAACGTTTTCAGTGCACAGCCATGTGACCTGAGGCAAATGCTTTAAGAGGTTTGTTGATCCTTCATCCAAACAGTATAGCTTTGCTTCCTACAAAGAACAGGGGGAAATGACTTTGAATCATAGAGGAAATCTGTTTATCTGTTTATCACCTCTGAAGACAACAGCTAAATTAGAACTAGCCAGTGAAATTGGAGGGGGCGATAATAGGCTGAATATCTCCGTACACATTAGTTTCACCCAGTTTTACACCAGAGTTGAATAAACTGGAAACTACACCTAGATGGGAGCCAAGGGCGGCACTGCAAGCTCCGCCGGTGCAAATGGCAGTGACCATGGGCGGATTTCTAGTGGGTTAAAATACAAATCTCAATTAAACCAAACCATAAACAATTTTTTAACTGAAAAAGGTCTGTTCTGCTCATTTATAGTCTGTTACCTGGAGAGGAGGAAAAAAAAAAAAGCAGAAGGTCTCTCTAGCCACCTAATCACCATATCAATGACACATGCCACAAGAGAGAAGCACTAGTTTATTTGATTGATCATGGTAGATAAACTCCAAATAACAGAGAAATTAACAAATGCTTGACATTTGCTCAACATCCATTATTCTGACACTGCTTTCAGAATTTCAAAGCCTGGGAGTATGCTTAATCAACATTCATATTCCCTCGTGAACGGCAGGCACCATATTGTACCCCGCCTTCATACTGATGAAAACTGCATATTGGCCATTTCCAAAATGTTCTGGGACTCCACACAGGGCCCTTTCTCTCTTGTTCCTGCTCTGCAGTTTTCTTTTAAACACTTCCAAGATAAAAGCATCTGCCAGTTTGTCTCTCTAGGGATGTATGCGAAATGAACTTAACAGTTTTAAGGCAAGGGGAACCCTCACATCTAAATTCATTCATAGGACAGAAAAGGACCTCAGAGGCCTCTCCAGGGACAAAACCCTGTGGAAAGTCTCCTCACACAACAGTCCAGACAATTTCCAATTCAAATGCCCAACATAGCATGACCTTTGTCAGATCTCCGAGCCCAAGATGCACCCATGATTTTTTATTCTAACCAGCACAGACATTAGACAGGGCACTATGGCTAAGCAGGAGGTTCGATATTTGCATGCTCTTCTATTGTGAGAATGTAACAGTGACAGCACTGTGTCAAATTCTTTTCCCTCTAGAACTTTGACTCCATAGGAGAGGCATGGCTGACAGATGACTCCCCAACATCTGTGTTATGTGCGATGCACAGCTGAGGAGCCCCGGATCACTGTCAAGAGCATCATGGAGATGACCCCCACCCCTCGGGTGCCTTCCTCGGATCCCTGCCCTCCCGTCCCCAAACACATAAATATCCATAATACAAACAGTGCAGTTTTTAACAAAATAAAAACATGGCAGCACACATGAACATAATTTATAGTCATTAAGCCGTTCATGTAGCAGCTTGGCACATGCTGTATAAATGTTCTAGTCTGAATAATTTCTCAGATCTGACACAGTGTACATCATGTTGTTTTATTTGATATACTTACTAAAATTTCATAGATCGGCCATCACTTTCTGAGGGCACAGAGAATGCAGAGAAAACATTTATTCATCTCCCAAGATTTATTTGGATTACCCGGAGAATTTCAGCACAGAATGCAACTTATAAAATTACAAGGTTAAGGTTTGTACCACTGTTGTTCCACTTACTAAAACATAACAAATGGCTCTACATCAAATGCTGTTTGACTGCAATGTAGTGTGGAGGAGGACCCCAGCCTGAATCCTTAGCTGCCTACTGAGTATTTTAAATATTTTCAAATAGAACTTAAAACATCCTGATCCATAGACTGGGAGTTTAAGAAACAGTTTCTGGAAAGACTAGTGATCCTCTGCATGCCACTGCCCAGAACAATAAGGGCCTAAATGAACAGACCCACTTCCAAGACATCTTCTCAAAAGGGATCATTAAAATCAGTGGTCACTGGCTCATCCCTTAGCAGGAATTCACTGCATGAAGGAACACAATGCAGTGCTAGGTGCTACAAAGAAGACTTGAGGAAAAAAAAAAAAAATACAGCAAGCATGCAAGCTTATTCAAGGTATGCAGTCCATTGAACAGAAGGCAAAAGATGGGAATGTATAAGTACTAAACAAATCGGTAGAAGTAACTTCAGTGGTTAAAACAAAACGAAACAAATCAGTGGATCTAGCATAATGATTACAGATTTTAAAGGCAGGAATGGGCGATTTAGTCTCCTCAGGGGCCAACATCTTGACTGATGAAATTCCATGGCACACTCAGGTTTCTTCAACCTGCTTATGTTCAAAGCTTATGTTATGAAGAATCAAACACCATTTGAAGTAAAATTTAATGAATAAGGTTAAAAATGGCAGAGGCCAGGAGGTTCTTGGGAAGAGGGGCAGATGACGGACAGACAAGGGAAGAGAAGCGATAAGAAGGACTAGGAGAAGCAAGAGGACAGACGGGTTGGAAGACAGACGAGAAATCAGGCACGTGTGAGCTCTTTGTCATAGTAAGTGTGGAGATGTACATCTGGAATCCTAGCCCTCGGCGCCGACGCAAGACTGTGAATTCAGCCCCATTTTGAGATTCTGTCTCAAAAACCCAATAGCAAAATGAAATAAAATATTTTTTAAAGGGGGGGTGGGAAGAAAGGAGAAAAGAAAAGGGCTGGAGAGTTCTATCAGGTGTTTCAAATAAAACATGACGTTTGTTGGCCCCTCGTCACTGCTGACCCTGAGAACCCTGAGAAAGTTTGTCTGATCAACCGCTGTGGGAAAGAATATTAGAAAAACATGAACTGTCGATTTCCAGTTTTCTCATCCATACAACAAGAAGTGAGATGAAAATGGGCAACGCCTTTCTGAGGGATTAAATTTTGTCTCCATCCGTGAGTAATGCAGTAAATAATCACTTCCCCAGAGAATGCCTACCTGGTAGGCAAAGATGCCCCACGTGTCATGCTGTAGACCACGCAGACTCCCTGTGGGATCTTGGGACCAAAGGCCATCTTGACATCAAGGAGATACCTCTGTGCAGGGACACGGGCAGGAAGCCATACCCTCTGGTAGGGCATCTTGCATTCGAGTCAGGCAGCAGGGAGCTGCAAGGATACTGGTGGGCTTCATACTGTACCCTCAGAAAGGAAAGCTACAAGCCTTGGAAGCCCGAGAGCGTTCAGCCCAGCAAAGAGCAAAGAACTAAAAACCTAGTAAGAAACTAGTCTGGGTTTGCTTCATGCCGGCAACCATCGAGGAAAGAACAAGTGACTCCTTGCACACTGGGGTCAGAGCAGAACTTTCTGTCCACATGGATGGCTTTTCTACGAAAAGGGGTGTTGGTATCACCAGCCTTGAGTCTGGGGAGGCAATGTGTGAAAGCATGTAGTCAGACTTCCCCCAGAGTCCCCCAAGAAATGGAGTGTGAGTGCTACAAGCTCTTTCTGGGGCCTCTCTCACCACCATGACTGTGGTGTTCTATGTCTAGACAAGAAATACATTTTACTTTCTGAGATTCTTTTCTGGTTACAAGCCGACCATTATGAACCTTTCAGTGAATCACTGCACAGGGCACTTAAAGGGATAAACAATTATAAAAATAACTGCGTCACGAGTGCATACATTTTATTTTATTTAGTGATGTAATAAGCTTAGGGGCATATATCAGGTCCAAAATGGTCTTGGTCATTAATTTAAGCCATAAATCATCAGTCGTGCCAACAATGACGGCAAACAGATGCTAACAAGGAAATGTATTATTTAATATCGCCATGTGTTATAAAACTGCAAGTGTGTTTAAGACATGTCTTAAATTTTTATAATAATATGCATTTAATACATTACTGTTTTGACACATGCAGGAATCAGATTTATAGGTCCCATTCCATGGCTTCTTCTTCTGTGAACATGAGCAGATTCTCTTGTGTTTTTGTTAGAGGGGAAACCTTTAAAGTGCACATTGGTAACAATATCTAATTGGTTGTCTTGCTGTTTTGTAGTTAATAATGTCAGCAATTGAAACTCATTAAAAAGAATGAATCTCCACTTTGCTTAATCAGAAAAATAGAACATATTAACATTGCAATCTTGAGAGAAAGATTACTCTTAGAAAAGTAGAATACTCATTTTTCATACTCGTTCTGAACTATATTGCACAAGAGTAAACAAAAATTACTAGTTAACAACTTAGCAAGTCACATTCAACTTTCAAAAACTTGGAAACAGCCAAAACTCAAAATCTACTTTTGTTTCTTTTGTGAATGGTCCACAGAATGACATGGCATCTCAGCACACAAAAGAATTTAAAACTGAATCTCTCTGCTCATAAAATTGACAACTTGTGCCAATCTATAACAATTCTTTCACCTAGGCGTATATCCCTTTATCGGCAGGTTCAAACTTTCCAGCAGAGAGCTTGTGAAAAGGGAATAGTGGCTAAGAAATTAATACAAAATCTTTTTTGGAAAAAAAAAATGAACTTCTTTACACCAACAAGATGCTAACTCTGATAAAAGCGCGCGCACGCACACACACATTATGTTCTCTGAATTATTTTCCTTCTCCATCCACAATGTGAACCTCCAGCATGTCTTCCCCCCTTTGTGTGAAGGGACAGGTCCTTGCTTTCGAACACTTGAGGAAGCAGTGCTTGGAGTATGGAAACTAAATTTTCTTCATTAAGTCTACTGAAGCAGATATTAAAAATGCATTTAATATACTGGCAATGGTCGGTGGGCACCGCTGACTGTGACAGCCCAGTTACTGATGATGTGCCGTCAGATGGCCTTCTCAGCAGGCGCCTGGGTCTCAGGCTGCTGAAGGACAGCAGTATCTTCCCCTGTGTGTAAGCTCTATTCATCTCCCAAGCATTTACTAAATCACAGGCCTCTGCACACACAGCCCACATCTCGGCGTACGCTAACGAATGATGGATGGCCGCGTCAGCTCTCTGTGTCCAGAAAGCTTTCCTGCCATTCCAATCATCAAACCCCGGCGCTTCAGAGCTGATCAGTTCTGGGGAATGTATTTTGCAAGCTCAATTGCAACAGTAGAAGTTCTTTCCGTTGGAGCCTCTGCCACTCATTTCAACTGTTTGTTGTTCTAACCAATTACTGGAGCCTTCTATTCAATCAGATACTCTAACACCAGAGGGCTTTGCTAATGCTTGATAGGGTATCATTTTATTTATGACAAAACAGTCAAGTTATTTGATGGTGGGGAATTTTTAATGGTAAAATTTATGTTTTAAAACAATCTTCCTTCTAGATACAGCAGGCGAAACCATAAAAATATTTTATATTATCACATCCTGCAATATCATATTGTAATCTAAGTGGATTAGCCGGTGCATCTCAAAGGAAATTCCAGGGGGGAAAAAAACAACCTCTAAATCACGTGAGCCTCTTAGAGCAATAATTCACGTGAGTCCTCTTAATTACAATCTATGGAAAGGCATAAACCACTTAAAATTCCTGACAGTTCCAGAGTTACACGACCATAATCCAACTCATCAAAGCAAGAGAGAACCTCTTAAGAAAACGCACATTTCCAGTTCCAAGCTCCTATGTCAGTTACCATCTCCGCGAGCCGCAGAGCACCTTTATTTTTAGCTATGGCTTATCTATGGAAGAGACAATAATACCACACTCTTGCCTTTCACTCAGAAACAGCTACAAAACACAGACCAGCTAACCACAACCAAACAGAGACTGGGACCTTTGAGGAAATGGAATGCTATGAAAGAGTTAAACAACTTGCGGTAGGTAAGCTTCTAAGAAATTCTGAAACCTATATAATACATAAAACTTAAAAATAAATCTTTCTCTAAAAGTGCCAGGCCCCTATTTAGCCAGGTAGGCTCTTGCAGCCCCTCTGCTCGCATAAACTCCACTGTGCCCTGCCACTCACCACAACCTTAACCTCAAGATTAAGCTCAGTTTTATTACGCACAAAGGGCACCTGTATTGGGTCAAAATTCAAAGTCCCTTGTCAGAAAGGGTTGATATATTCTAACCTTTCCTACTCTATGCATCAAATTTTTCATGGTAAAGTCATATTCAGCAGCCGGTATATTCAGCAATTTATTGTGCCATTGTAATACAGTACAGCATACAATTGTCCAAAAAGCTATCGCATGAATAAAAGATTTTTCATGACAATGTGCCAAATCTAGGCTCCTTATATACCTCACACTGAAGAAATAATGCTACGCAAAACTTGTTTTCGCAGTTCAAGAAATTTGGATGGCAAATAAGTGTCCCCCAAAATATAATCTGTGGTGTAATTATGACTTACTTCCCTAGACTTGGCTATAGGCAATATTTTGTCAATGTCACTCAAATTTCTAAGTGTCACTTTTGCAGAAGCACAAAGATCTCTAATCTGTTATAATGCCTTTCTTTGGCTCTGAACTACACAGTGTAAATGAACTAGATGAAACATTAAAACTCTCCCTTGGACCTAGGATATAGTGTTATGGTATCTCCTATCTCCATGATAAACTAAAAAGGAACAAGAGGAATGACAGTATTCTCTTGCTCATTATCACTGCAATTAAGTGATCAGCAGGACTACGGAGGAAAAATAAATTAAAGGGCATTTTTGAGGTAGTGTTCCTGAATACAACTTGTTAATAAGCAGCGAAGCCTTAAAGAATAAAGAATCTATTTGTTCTGCAAAGTTTATGCAACTTCTTTATATTTAACACAGATCTCCACATCATCAGTATTAGGATGATGAGTGATTTAAACTCATTTATACGTTCATTCTGCATTCTGATTAATACCTATAGTAATAACAAGAGTCACGCTCACGTGATCCAAGTCACCATGTAAAACCTCCACTTTCTGAAAGACTTATACCTGAATACACACAACCTAGGTTCAAGCTGCTTGTTGATAAGCAGAACTCTGAATCCAAACTTCTTATTCACTCGAATAGAATTAACAAAGGCAAAAATCACCTTCCTACTAAACAGAGATGGGAAAGTGAAACGGCTTCCAGCAGATGGCTATATCTAAGGAGAATATTATTATACGAGATACTTTAAAATCCCCATGTTTAGACAGTCTGACTATCTTAGGTAGTATTCACATAACATTACTGTTGTCTATTTGGGGAAGAAAATTCAGTCTAAACCTAGATACAGACTGCTGTAGCAAGGGATTTTATCATAATTCATTGAAAGGAAGTTTCTAACCATTCTGAGGATATAAAAACAAGACATTTTGGAAAACTAGGCAATAAAAGAGCTAGCTTTAAACTCATCTTAGTTCTAATATTCTGAGTCTACTTATTTTAATCATAAATACCATGACAAGGAACATTGATAATTGTAAGAATAATAAGGTCCACGGTCACTTGCACAGTGTCAAGAACTGTGTTCACACTTCCCTATGTCTTTTTCCATATAGTAATAATTTCATTTTAAAAATAAAGGTTCTTTACTAAAAAGTAAGGAAATCCTACCCAAGGTTACCCAGCAAGTAAATCAAAAACTCAGAATTTGTATCATAAACTCAAACTTTTAAGATTGAAACAGTCAATAGCCTTCTAGCGTTCACAGTAATAGGGTTTTGATTCATAAGAAAGCTAAGTCAGCCAAGCAGGGTCTAGCATAAGCTACCCAGCCAAACTCAACACTATCAAGTCAGCTGACTCTAGTAAGCTCACCTCAACTGAATTTCATCGGTCATTCCAAATGTACACAGTCTTTCCCAGTAGCTTTTAATGCCTTTCAGAACTGTATACTGTATTCTCTTTCTTTTGTATGTATGCATGTGTATATATTTGCAGATGTGTGGGCACAAGTATATCTGTGCGCATGTGTGAAGGGGTTTGTAGAGGCCTGAGGCCAACTAGGGGGACTCTTCCTCAAGCATCCTCTACTTTATCCATTAAGATAGTCTATCAATCAAATCCAAGGCTTCCTGATGCACCTATTCTCCACCTTCCAAGTGTCAGGATTACAGATGGGATGCCGTACCCACCCAGTATTTACATGGATTCTGGGGATCCAAACTCTGGTCTTCACACTTCACAGCAAGTGTTTTACCCATTTACCCACCTCCCTGACCTTTCACATTCTTTTATCACTGAACATGTGACAGCTGAGTCTTTGGAAAACTATTTTAAATCAATTTGTAATCAACTAAAAATTCCCTATTGTCTTTCACTATAATTGTTGAGAGGCTTATATGCTTCTTGGGTGGGATAACTAGCGATTGAAATGTAATTCCAAAGCTTAAGATTTCTCTAGAAATAATTTCTGACATGATAAACCCTCAGGTATACTACTGGAGCACTTCCAAATTCCTGGAAAAAACAATTACTGTAATGTCCTTAAGTGTAGATAATTAAACTGTTATGAAAGGGATTCGTTTGAGACACTTCTCTATGGTTTTGTTTATTATTTAATTAAACAGGGATGGGAGATGGCTTAGGGGTTATGCCTCTACCTTGCAAGCAGAAAGAACTGAGTTCAAAGACTAGATCCCATGTAAAAACACTGACCAGAAGGAGAAGCCTGGGAAAAACCTAAAGCAAACAAAGAGGAGGAAGAAGCAATCCAGGATGATTCCCAAAGTCACTCGTGAGCCTCCACAGGCACAAACAGTGATTCTGACACATGCAGACACACAGATGCATACACAGTACACACAAAAAAATAAAAATTATATAAGTTACAGGTTAGTAACATCAAATGTCCGTCATAAAATGCACTGTAGTAACTGCAATGTACCAAGTCCTATTAAGGTTAAAGACTGGGATTCTAGCTCCCACACCTAAGAAGAAAATACCAGGAGAAAGCCCAACACTCACAATAATATAAAAAATGATGAAATACAGATGGGAGAACCTTCGGCCCTTTTTCTTCAACAACTGGATTAAGAAATCTCTATGGAAGACAAGTCATACACAACTACAACATCTAAGGTAGAAGCTTTAAACCCGTGGTGATGTTTAAGACAAAACTGCTCTCGGGTGGGCACAGGGTGGGGACTTTGACCAGGAGCCCAGATTTGCACGGCTGGCCTGTGTCTCTGGTGTTCACATTGTTGCCCCGGAAGAATCGCATCCACCCATGTGAAGGCGGCTCTGGGGGGGCTGGAAAGACTCAATGCTCCACTGGCTGTCGGCCAACCTCAGCCCACAGACTTACTCTGCTTGGCCAGGAAAATGTTGGCCCACACAGTGTTTTAAAAATTCAAGCAAATCGAAAACACTAAAAACTCAGCTTTTTTTTTTTTTTAAGTCAGATCTAGAGCTGCACGCAGAGAAGGCCTGGCAGTGCCCAGTCCGTGGTCTGGCACCACAAAGATGGCTGGCACCAGGCGACAGCTCCCCTGTGTAAACACAAAACGGTATTATGACGTTGCCACAGTCCCAAGCCGGCCAGCTGCAGTCATTGACTGATACCTGCCTAGCCCCTGGAGGGTGGCGAACTGTCCTCCACTGAAAACCAGCATGAAGACTTGTCTCCAGATAGGGGACTCAGGGCGATAATGGGAAGAAACTTCTCTGTGGTTCTTCACTCACAATATTTAAGGAAATGACCAGGTGAGATCTAGTTGTTATTTGAACCTGAAGCCAGTTCACTCTAAGCTACTAAATCTAATAAGAGCAACGGCAGCTTCTGTGATCTATGAATCACACCAAGGTACAAACAAAAGCTCAAGATGCTACAAAGTTGAAATCAATCATATGTTAGTTAGCTGGCCTCGTAGCAGACAGCTCTAGATGACTTTAACTTCCATACATACAGACTATAATAGTCTGGGATTTTTATAGTTACACAATGTAGTCTGTCTCACATCCTCTGTCCATTTGCCATCTTAGCTAAATGAGCCTTGAAGTGCAAGTTAATTTCAAATTTTATTAGCTTTGGCTACCAATATTATCAGCTAAAACCAACTGTAGAGTCACATACTGTAAACAAAAGATGGTTATCAGCCTGGGAGAAACAAATAAAATAACAATATTTAAAAGAAAAATTCCAGGTCTAATTTCAAATGTAGATGTAAAACCACTTCTTAAGTGATGGTTTATGTTCTATTCACAGGGGAGGCCACCTGTAAGTGGCCTCAGAGATGCACGTCAAGAGTTCTGATCACAGCCTAGAGCAAGATGAGACATGTCTAGCCAGTGTTAATCCTGAATTTCCATTTACCCTACATCACTGCTAACAATGAACAAGCTGGGTTCTGGACTGTTTGAGAGGGAGGATCTCAAAAACATGGGATTCCTAAACCCACTGAATGTGCATCTGTCTTTCCTGCTGCTCAGTCGATTTGAAGATATGGCTCATGGAGGAGTTTAGCCAACCCTCATCCTGCAAGTTGGGAGACTTATCTCCTACAAAATGCTAGCCGAGAACTCTTGGGAGTTTTCAACAGCTTTAAGTGATAAGCCTTGTGAATCCCAAGGGTCTGCTCTGTCTTCTGCTTCCGAAAACAGAGTAAACACAAGATGAGAGTGAGATCACTTTAGCCTTTCCCGTTCCTACAAAGCACAGGTTTCCACAAGGAATGAAAAACGGAAAATAGATTTCAATTCAGGTGCTCAGGGTTGGGACAAGGACCAGGAACTGGTCCTTAAGGCTTGGTCTGACACTTGGCTACTGTCTCAGAGAGATCTGTGCTCAGTTGAGTACTTGTGCATTAGCAAAGGACATTAGTCTGCCTTGCATTTCTTCTCTGTATAAGTTTCATTGTTTCGGAGTATGTATTCTTATGATTTTAAAATGACGATGTGGGGCTGGAGAGATGGCTCAGGGATTAAGACTCTGCCTCACAAGCAGAAGGTCCTAAATTCAGACCCCAGGGCCCAAACTTAAAAATGCCAGGCGGAAATGGCAGAGGCCTGCATTTCTGGTCCTGGAAGGAGGAGTATGGAAAATCCCAGAGTGAAGTAAAAAGGAGGTGGAAGCAATCCAGGATGATTCCCTGTCACAGGTACACACACAGTGCCCTCTGATACACAAAGAACAAACAAACAAGCATAAATAAATAAATAAATAAATAAATAAATAAATAAATAAATAAATAAATAAATAAAGTGAGTGCAAAGTTTGATAGTTTTAAACCTTTTCACAGCTTGAGTTCTAGTATTTCAAACATGTAGACATCCTGTGGGATTTTAACGCTGTGCTCTGAATGGGAACAGCAGCGCCTCTGTAATCGCAATTGGATGCCAATATTTAACATGTCTACAGGTTAAAGAAAAATGAAACCACTGTTCTCTGTTTGGAAGCCATGCTGATCACAGCACTCACATGCTGGCCGAGTGGCCATACTTGAGATGGGTGAGATGGGCAGTGACTCCTGGGTAGAAAGGAAGCTTTCGATTATGAGGAAAGACTGTGAATTCCTGAGCGTGTAGGACAGGGAAAAAGAAAAGTTGTGGCAGGGGAAACTTCAACAGAGTGGCCAGGAAGGAGTAGATCTCTGACAAGCATGTACCTCAACTGCTTTTGTGTGTACCCACAAACCAGCTCATTGGATAGACACCTCGTCAGTGCACGAAGTGCAAACACACACACACACACACACACACACACACACACACACACACACACACACACAGAGTTATTATATACCCCGTTCACTGTGATATCACCTCTTCAGCTAAGGTTCTATGCCAGAGAGTGTTTCTGCAGAGACATGAGCCATTTGTCACTAAAGAGAGAGAAGAAAGACATCTTCCACCCAATATTTCAAGGCCTCTGCCTTCCATAAAAATATTGACCCATCATCCCCTGTAAGTCACATCACATCTACATATTAAGGTCACTTTTTAGACTTATTTCTGTAAGAATATTTAGACATTGTTTTTTTTGTCTTTTAGGAAAATCCAACCACTATGTCAAAACTGCCCAACATGTATAATAACATAATGGCAAATCAGGCTACAGTCATTTAAAGCTAAACAATAAAAAATATTGCCCATATATCCACTGAATCTTTTTTCCTAAGGAAATATAAAATTTCCCTTTATAATACAAGCAACCATTATAATATGGGTTATTACTTAGAAAACTGTAGCAAGGGCCTGAATACAGATTTGAAATGAATTCAGTACTCTATGATGAGTCTTTCCTCCAAAACTACTAAGAAATAAAATCAACACATGGCTGCTTCTCAGAATAACATTATCTGAGGGTTTCTCAAAATATTTATTTAATAAGAATTCAAGTTTATCTTAGGTGTGCAGCTACAAAAATCTGAAGCATAAATATGTGATAAAAGCCAAACATTTATTTTAGAAAGTACAGAGGCCACACACAAACAAACCTGAAACTATTATATGATATGTTGTGATAATTAAGCCTGGTGTCAACTCAACACACCTAGTATTAACTAAGATGGCTGAGACTATACCTGAAAGGATCAACTGAGACCACCTGAAAGGATTATACCCACCCTAAATTCCATAGGAACTTCCATAGATCCCACAGGAACCTCCCAATAATGGACCAAATAAAAGGGACTACAGAATACAGGTGGAGAGACATTTCCAGGAATCCTCCAGATATGTGGAGGTCTGCTATGACTTAGCCTGCGGCAGGCCTCAACCATGAGGCTTCCTTGCCTCAAAAGACTATATCTACTCCCCCTCTGGAACTCTCAGTTGAATAAATCTCCCTTTCTCCCATAAGATGTTTGACTTTGGGTGCTCTCTCACCGCAACAGTAAAGAGTAACCATTATACATGTCTTCATCTCTTTTCTATATTATGAGCTATTAAAAGTTAATCACTATATATCCCATCTGGTATTTTTAGTCTAAATGCTGTCATACATAAGAAAAATTACTACAAATCTTAACTAAACACTATACTTGTATATTTACTTACATATCATACATTTTTGAAATAATTTTAATTTTATATAAAAGTTGCACAATATTCCAGAGAACAGAATTATTGTGGACGAACACCTTTGAGACACACTGAAAGAAAATTCCATAAGTGCCAGTGAAGATTACAGCCTTCCTACAGGATCGGCTCACATAGAATGCTGAGAGCAGATTATACAGGTTAGACAAATATGCTGATGAAATGGAACCACTCTCAGGTGAATCCAAACAATAACTGTCTCATAGAAGAACTGATGCTAACATCAGTGGGAGAAAGTACAAGTTTGATTCGGAACAAGACACTCACCTAGTTTCAAAGCTTGCCTTCATAGGGTATATAATAAAAATGAATGCAACAATAGTAACCTTACAGTAATGAAGCTTGTCAAACAAATGGGGACACATTCTGCAAAACAACTGATCAGGACTCGCTTCCAGGGTGTCAAAATCACAAAAGATAAAGAAACAGAAGCATTGCAGATTGGAGAACACTTCAGACCTGACAAGGAACGCTAGAAAACAGATATGAGTGAAAAAAAAAGCAAAGTTCAAAAAGGTCTAACAATTATCTATCACATTAGCATTTAATTCCTAATTTTGACAACTGTAGAATGTTTAATGTTTAAATAAAGGAGAGGGCACAAGGGAATTCTCTGGAACAGTTCTACAACTTTCTACTAAGTTTAAAATCATTTCCTAAAATTACAAAATGGCATATAACAAGATACATAAACAGAATGTTTGAGCATAAAATTATAGTATAAAATATAATCTTACAAGTAATAGCTGATTGGGCTGGGAGCTTCTTCCTGAGTCAAAAAAAAAAAACAAACAGGAAATAAACTGCAAAACACAAGTCATTAACTAATCCTTGGCAGCTACTTTGAGTACATGAGTCATATACTCAATGTCTAACTGCTAACAGCAAAAGGATCCATTATTATTAAAACAAGATAGAACGAAGGTGGACTTCAAAGATTAAAGTATTAGAGGTCACAAAGTTCTTTCTATCCCTTCATGTTAAGCAGTAGGCTCTCTTTCCTTTCCCATCTCTCTCCCTCTCTTTCTTTCTCTTTTTTTCCCTTTCTCCAACAGTGCTGGGAATTGAACCAGGACCTTGTACATTCTAGGTAAATACCATACCATGGAACCCATAAGTAGAGGATTCTGAGAAGAGACTGGATAAAGGGTTGCTCAACTTTAATAAAGAAGCTTGAAGTAATTTATATAATCTTTCAGTTTCGGTGAAAACTATGAAGCCGAAGAGAAGGAAGATTACCCTAAGTCACAGGCTAAGAGAAAACATTAAGTGACTTTCCCATCTCTCAGCATTGATCAAAATAAATTTCAAAAAAAAAAGTAAGAAAATATGCAAAAAAAAATCCAGAAAAAATTTTGAGTGAATTTTTTCTTATATTAGAAAATGAAAGAACTTTATACACATAAAGGCAAATAGGGGGAAAAAACAAGCTGAAGATTTAAGTAACTGAAAATGAAGAGCAATATTTAAATAAGCAGCAAACACAAGGAAAATATTAGTACCAAACTGACATTTAACCAACATCTTTTACATATGCAAATGAAATAGGAATGACAATTGATAAGCAATAAGAACAAACAGAGAAGTTAAGCCAAGGGCTAGAGAGGTGGCTCAGGGGTTAAATCCTTGGCAAGCAAAGGGCCTCAGTGAGAATCCCAAATCTTATGTAAAAACACCTGGCAGAAATGGTGGAGATTTGTAATTCCAACCCTGGAAGGCAAAGTCTGGGAAACCTCAGAGCAGAGCAATAAGAAGGTATAATATATAATCCAGGATGATTCCTGGAGTCATCCTTGTCCTCCACAGGCATACAGATGCATGTGTCCTCTTCTATACACACACACACACACACACACACGCATGCATGCACACAAGCACACAAAAAAGGAAAAAGTTAAGCCAAGGACACCACCCTGCCCAGTTAACTCAAGAAATTAAATAGACAAAAAACATTTGGAGTAATTCACAATCCATTCTAATTTTTAAAATTCTAGGAGCTATACTCACATGATGTGTACTTGCCTAGCATAGGTGAGGTCTTGGACTGAATCCTCAGCAATAGAAAAATAAATAAATAAAGCCTATGGTAAACTGTTAATTATAAGATGTCACTCTTGATTCAAGACAGCGAAGATTAAATAATGACGCTCCTCAATACTGGCCTGCATGAGTTGCACAGACAGATTCCCCATGCTCTGTGGGTAATAGGATTAGTAGAATCTTTTCAATAGTCACTTGTCAATACACATCCACAGTCCTGGAAAGATAAATAGTCTTTGATGTGAAACAGCTAGCAGTTGTCAAAGTATGGCTGATGACCTCCTGGAGCCCCTGAGTCCCTCTCAGACAGGCCTAGGGGGTCAAAACTATTTTTATAAAAAGAGTAAGACATGATTTCCCTTTCCACTTTGACATTTGCACTTAAGGTACACTACGCAGCAGGTAAGTCGATCAACTCTTAATAGATGGGGCCAATGTCCCATGGCCCTAGACTCACCCTACTCTTGACCATCACACATGTTCAGGGTAGAAAGAAAACTACAAGGACAGCTTCCCCTCAAGAATATTTGCTAATGAGTTCTATTAAACCATATCCTCTTAAAATTCCACATGATGAAATACAAAGGAAAGGCGTGTGTGTGTGTGTGTGTGTGTGTGTGTGTGTGTGTGTACACGCAACAGAATGAAAGGTGACACTATTTGCAAGGTTTGTATTGTTCACAACCAACATTTTACAAATGAAAAAGAAATGATGATGAAAATCACACCCAGGAGATGGCTCAGCAGGTATATATCACATAAGTATGATGACCTGAGTTCAGGTCCCACATGAACACATGAAGCAATAGCCTAAGGGTCTGTAGTCCTAGCACACCTGGACATGGCAGATGGAGAGAAAATCTGCAGAACTTCAGAGGCCATGACCTGGCTGGAGCAGCAGAGGGTAGGAGCATCAGTCTCAAACAAGGCGGAAAGGAGAGGAAGATCTTGTAAAAGTTGTCTTCTGAGCTGGGGAGATGCCACAGGGGTTAAAGCCATTGCCTTGTTGGCAAAAAGAGCTGAATTCAGATCCCTAGATCCCACTTCAAAATGCCTGGTGGATATGGTGCCTGCACTTCAGGCCTTGGAAGGCAGAGTCTAGGAAACCTCAGAGCAAAGCAATAATAAGGAATGTCTCTCAATGTCACCCGTGGGCCACCACGGACACATACTCAAGTGCCCTCTTTTACAAACACACACAACAAAAGCCTTCTACCTCCACACATGCCCACATTCATAGACATATACTCACACATCACTCTCATACACACACGTATACATACATCCATATATGCACAGTAGTGATATATGTACATGAGGACAAAATATCAAGATTTCTTCATTCTAAACTGTCTAGAACAAAAATAAAATGAATCTACTTTTACTTGGTTGACCATTTCACTGTTCATGGGAAAGTTAATGACAGAAAATTAAATTTTAATTTGGTCAGTTTTGCTCCTTGATAGCAACTCTGAAAAAATTCTAAAACTAAAAAGGAACGCATCTTGCTCTTAAGTTTGGATAATATTGAAGGGCACACAGGTCGACTAAATTCAAGACAATGGCATGGGAAGAATCTGTACCCCAATGTCTTGCTGTTGGGCTGGCTCTGACCACAGAGGAGGCGGCCCATGTCTAGCGGTACCCAATCTGAGAAGGACTCAACATACAGCCGAAAGTCCTTTCCTACTTCATCATATTTCCCAGGGTAAGAGCAAGCAGGCTCAGATTTTTCCTTTCACCTACAGCATGAAAGGACCAAGTTCGTGACCTATTCCCCATTTCCCACCAAGGATCTAGGCAGACGGTAACCATTCCTTCTTCCATAACCCTCATACTTCTGACTATAAATAAATGAGAAGCCTGACCATAACCCAGGCAATGGCTGACTTTGACCATTACTCTGCACGTGGACCAGAAAAGAATATGGGGTGTTAACCTCACACTTTATGTATCAAATGATAACCATCACTTTGCTGCTAGGATTGACAGCTTAAAAAAATGACAGAGACAGAGAGAGACAGAGAGAGAGAGAGAATAATCTACATAAAGTTGGAATGAGAGCCCTTCAGATCACAAACTAGGAAAACCAGTCTATCAAAAAACTGACATGTTTCCATTTGTATTGATACCTATTACCCAACAATTTCCCTTTCCTCGATGAACTGCCTCTGCAGTGATACATAGTCCAAGGCTATCCATCATGGATCAGAAAGCTCTCCCTCAGGGATAACTATGCTCAATACCATGATAAAGTTTCGAACTAGAAAAAATATGCACATTATATTCTGTACTTTTTAATGAATGAACTGTAATAACCTAGTTGTGTTGAACCAGTTCCTCATGTAACATTTAGGCCTCAATTTTCACAAAGTTTAAATGAGGGAGCTCTTATGTAATTGCTAGGAGATCTTTCCTAGAAGGGTGGGTAATCCTAGAGTCACTGTAAAGTGACTATGGGAGGAAGGGATACATACACAGAGAACAGATATACACGTGGTGGAAAAACTTTCAGATCTCTAATCCAAATGGCTGGACTCAACAGTGTAATCCCTGGAGTGCCTGTGTCCCAACTATACTAAGCACACTTGAGATCACTTAGTTGTACAGTAACATATCCCAACTATACTAAGCACACTTGAGATCACTTTGTACAGTAACATATAAGCCTTAGTGAAAAGCATGAGGCCCCCTTAGGCCTGAGTGTCCTTGTTTAACTCTCCATTTACTCCTTTGAAGCTCCAATACCTGTATGACACAAATGGACCTGATGAATCTACAACAGACATATTCAGTTTGCAAAGAACCCCTTCCCCATCATCTACTGTTGTCAGATTAACCCCTGGACATTTATGAAGTGCGTCCTATGTGTATGCACCCGCTAAGAACAGACCAAGTTTCCAGTATACATCCGCTGACTTGAATTCAATTGTAAGACCATGCATTCAGCCACAGTGAGTTTTGCAGATGACAGGAGAAAGTGTTGTCATCACCTCGCCCTGACCGCTGTCACTCGTGTTCCTCCCACTCGTGTGTGACACGTGGCTCCTAAGCGCTGCCAGGGTGGGCAAGAGCGGGCTGCAGGCAAAAGACTGAGATGGAGCAGGGACTTACCTGGGGAACCTCTGCTTCAGCTTCCTCAGGCTCTGCCTGGTGGGCGGTACAGACACTAGGCACTGAGCTATCTCGTCGTACTGGGCTTTGGTCAGTATCATAGTGGGCCTGAGAACGGGAGGTGGCGGGGACAAGGAAAAGACACGCTGGGGCTCGAGCAGTCTTCGTACCAAGAAGCGAGGGGTGCACGCCTTCCTTAGCTGGCCCCCTGGACCCCAAAGCACACCTCTAGCTATACAGGCGGGGCGGAGTCACGCAGGGTCCCAAGCTGCACGGTGAACCTCCGCAGCGGGGGCGGGCGGGATGCCCGCACTGGACCTACTGCGCAGCCGCAGTGCGCGGGGCCGAAGTCAACGGCCGCCATATTAGGTGAGGGCAGAGCGACCAGGAAGTAGCGGCAGCCCGCGGGAAGGTTTGCGCGCTTCTGGCTTAAGGGGCGTGTGTCCCCAGCATCGCGCAGAGAAGATCGGACCCAGAGGCTCATTCCATCCACACTGTCACTTGCAGGAAGCCAGGGAGCCTGTCGCACAGGTCAGAAGACAGGGCTCTCGGAGCCCCCCCAGCCTGCAATGGCAGCTCCGGAAATCCTCAGCGAGAGCGCGGAATTTGAATGTGGTTTCCAGACACGCCCTATCCCAGCCCCAGGCACCCGCCCGCCCGCCTAGAAACAAGATCTGAGTTCCTTGTGCAGGAACCATAGAAGCGAAATCCTCCGTGATCGCCGTGACCAAATATTTTGGTTTCTGTTGGGGAAGTCCTACAACTTCTGTGGTTCTTGTAGAACATAGTTTTGTCTGTGAAAAGGACTTAAATCCTACATCTGTATCGTCAAACAGAGAATGGAAAAGATATTTTCACTCCGATAGCTCAAGAACTGTCTTTCCCCTTAGCTCTAAAAGAAATAGGAAGCCGCCTATAAATCTTAAGAGAAACAACTCAGGAAGTTAATCTTTTATTTTGAATGTGTATTAAGAGTAGATCTCACTTGGAAAAGCAGTCCCTCCTTTAATCCTTTTTCTGAAAAGCCCATTTGGTTCTTAAAAGGACACATTTGTTCTCTTCACATTGTAACATTTTGAACAAATGAAAGAAAAGATGCTTGATTTTGGACAACTTGTAGCTGGTTTGACGTTTCTTTCATAAAAGTATAAAGTCCTGATTGGAAATTTAGTTTGGATAAGCCTCCTTTGATCAGTTTTTGTAATTCATCAAAGCCTCAGTTACTTTGTGAAATTACTTTTTGATTCATGAGCTGGTTTTCATATTAAATAAGATGTTAACACAAAGTCAAGTTATGGAATCAGCCTCTGTGGCTGTCAATAGATGAATGGATACAGAAAACATAGTTTACATACACAATGGAGTTGTATTTAATTTTAAAAAAATGAAATTCTCCTGGAAAATGAATGTAATTGAAGATCATCTATTAAGTGAAATAAGACTCAGATAAATAACATTTGTTGACCCTAGATTTTATATCAGTTCATGCACACACATGAAAACACAAGGAGACTGAGGAAACTAAAAGGCTATGGGTGGAGGTGAATATTATCGAAGTATGTATATATTCAAAATTGTCTTGCTAAAACCTTCACTAAGTACAACAGACATACGTCAATTACAAATTAAGACAGTACAAGTAAAATTTTACTTAGCCTAGTGTCCAGCAGTTAGACTATGCAAAATAAATTCATTAAGTAAAGCTGTTTGAGAAACTGGGCAGGGGTGTTCACTGGACACTGTTTTATAGGTTCGCCATGTAAAGACTTAATCCCCATAACTTCCCCTAATGCAGGTTCTATTGCCATTATCATCCGCTCCTTCCTTTGTACAGAGCGAACAAAGCCAGGCATGGAAAGGTTAAGGCACTTCGCAGAGGTCATGAGAAAGTTGCAGGCCTAAGAATTCAACTGAAATTTGGATCTCAGCAATTCTTAATTACGGCATGAAATAGTCACACCCTCCCAAGCCAAAGGTTAAGGATTCTTTCTTTTCTCTTCTTTTTTCTTTTAAGGAAATAGTCTATATTTTGAAGAATCTCTTAGCTGAGGTTTTTCAAAATGTTTCCCTGCTTTACTGTCCCAAGGACTCTCAAAGTTCCTGTACGGACAGTGAATCCTAAACTCGGCAAGCGTTGTTTTTTGTCTGAATCTTTACATCAGAATGTTTCCTTCCCATATGTTTTGCATCTAGCTCTGCTTGTGTGACATGAGTACATAACTATTTATTTATGGCAGCATGGCCTGGAGTTGCCACCTGGCTAGTTTGTGGCTGACCCTGCCGTGACTTTTACATGAAAGCTAGCTGACGATAAGCAGACACCGCTTGGTTCCCCATTCCTTTCCCCTTCACAGCTTCGTTCCTTCCAATTCACAGCCATCGGATTTTTATAGAAAACATCAGTTCAAGGATGTTTGTGCTAGTTATTTTTATAGCCGCTCTTCTCCCTCCCTGGCTCTTGTCCTGCATTTACCCTCACAACCCTTAAGGAAAATGCCAGGTTTGTTTTTCTGTTTTTATTTTTATCGTGCTGGCAGCTTACAATGTTGACCCAAATCCAGTAGATTGTTTAGAGTTAGTGCTGGAAGGAAAGAGAAGTTATGTTGCCGGTTTCATTGGCAGCGACAGTGGTGTTATTTATTAAGCACGAAATAGAAGCAGTGCAGAACCGTTTTGTTGTTACTTAATTGGTTTCTTTTTTCTTATTATGTGAAATGCTTGTGGTTGGCTGTGTGTCCCTGTGAGGTATGTTTTCTCCCTGGTTCTCTCCCCTCTGCCCGGCTCCTATCTTTCCTCATAGCTTGGATCCTTCACCTGCTAATGTTTCTTCTAGAACTTTTCCTGGATTCCTGAAGTTTGCCCTCCATTTTTCTAGCCAGCCAGAAATGTCATTTCCTCTGCTAAGTGAAACAGGATTTTGAAATAAAGCACCATCAAAAAAAAAAAAAAAAAACCGGCCAAAACAAGTAAACAAAAACTGGCTGTCTAGAATCATCCATGTAAAATATGACCTTGAGCCACTGATGGACTCTGTGATCCTGAATGTTCTCATTGTACCTGCAACCAAGAGAATGCTAGGAGTTTGTCTGGAAGGAAGAAAGAAGCTTTTAAAAAATGGAAAAGAAGTAGGAAATCATACCAAATAAAAGAAGTGGAAACTGGTAGAACTCTGTAGAAAAACCTACAACCCTAAAAGACAAAACCCAGTTGAGCAGATTTTCTTTGGCTAGTCCCTGGATGTTAAGAGTGTTAAAGGAGGGATGGAGTTAGCAAGGGAGGCATCTGATCATTTCAAGAATGATGCTAAGAGAAAGCACTAAATATAAACCAAATCACATGTCTGGGAAAGCTATTCCTACTGGAACAAACAGAGTGGAAAGATGCATGACCTTGGAAAGTATCAGCCATTTTCAAATAGTCGGCCTAATACAGTGTTATTGGCTTTTTGTTTGTTTGTTTTTTAAATATTTTTTTATTTACTATATGCCCCTGTGGAGTGCCAAAAGTAACTTGCCTTTATTATATATGTAAAAAAAAAAAAAAAAACAGTGTGATCATGCAGTCTCTGTTAAAGTTTATATTGATTGTTTTAAAGAGAAGTAATTGGAATTTACTCACTGAATTAAGGCAAAGATGGATGCTATGTTTATTTAAGAATTTATTATGGGCAATTATTAGGCCATCGTGCCTTATCCAATTTATTTTCACAGTTACTCTTTCTAGTAGATCTAGAGTTGCTGGTTCACAGACTAGGAAACTGAGGCTCAAAAATGGGAAGGGGTTTACTTGAAATGTCTGGATACTAAGTTCTAAAACCATAACTTGAACCCTGTTCTCTGTTACACTGTGCTATAATTCAAAGAGAATTCGAGACCTTCTTGGGTTGAATTATTGTCCATTAAGCACCTATCCTCAGGCCCTGCAACCTTCTTTGGCCACCAAGACACCTATTGAAAGACAGTGACATGTAGCCCAACACTTTCATAAAATGGTTGGGTCGCTGTAACTTGGAAAGAGAGTATGATTTTCTCTTTACAGTATGACAAACCACCTCAAGCAAACCATCTTCTGAACCATCTTCTGAACAGAAGTGTGGGTCTCTCTATTTTCTATCCTTCAGTAACAAGTAATTCAGTGGGTGAGAACTAAAGTAATTACTCAGTTTAATAACTGGAGGAATACAAAGGAGACACACAGAAAGACAAAAACCAAATGAAGGTCTCTTTATGGAAATCAATGTGTCTGATCCTTTGGTCTACAGAATCAGGAAGCTTGCTTGCAAAGGAAAGCCATATGTCCATGGAACATTCACCAAGACCCACTACAAACAGAAAGTGTCCCATGCATGTGTAACTCACAGTGGTACCTCTTTGGGTCTTTGTTATTTAATAATACTAAAGCACCTAAGGAAGAGAATCATGACCATTTTATATTTATCTATATTTCCTTAATTCTCTGATCTAACCCTACAAAATCAAATGCCCTTGCTAAATCTACTTTTCAGAGGAAGGTGATTTTTATTTATTTCACCCATGACTGCTCAACATTCCAGGAGAATATTTCTCCAATTATCGGGCATTGAGTGCCCAGTTTTCCCTTCATTTGTCATGGACAAATTGATACATATACATATATATGTGTATGTGTGGGTGTGGGTGGGTATGTGGGTGTGTATTTGTGTATATATAGAGAGAGAGAATTATTCAAAAGAAGTAAATTTAAAAAGACAAAGACATAAAATGTAAGCTTGAGATGTGGTAGGATACTTTTACTCTTACCCAATGAAGATACAAAGTTATGAATGCTGATGCTCATTTTTATGCTATCTCAAGACATGTAACAAAAGTTTGACAATCAGTGTTCACATGCAGACCATGTTTTGTGGAGCACTATATCAGTCTTATAAGCAACACACATCTAGGCAGAGATTGCTAATTCCAAGCTCTAGAGCGTCTCACTGTTCATGGACTCTTAAGAATATACCCAGTTCCCTGTAAACTCTAAAAATCAACCATCATTATTTTTAGCATTATCCTGTTGTATTAAATTCTTTTCCAATGATGTATATTTATGCAGGTCAACAGTGCAAATCATCTTCATCCTTTGGGGCTTGGGAGGTAGGTAACTGGATGGTACAGTACTTGCCTCACATGCCCAAGGCCCAACATCCAGAACTACTTACAAATAAATAAATAATTTGAACCCTATGAAGTCACCATCATGTGTTTTTTAATAAAAAGCCAATTTTTTTCTTTAGATTATGAGCCCATTAGTCTGAGCTTTTAGAGAACTACCGTTCTGAATCCTGTTCAGAACAGCATGGACAGATGATCAAAGCTATGAATTAGTACTTTCACCCCATTTGACAAGTACAAGGAACACAAATAGTGTTTTTACAGGGATGATAATCTTAGGTGTCTGTGCGTTACAGCAAAGGGAGGTAGGTGAGCATTTGTGGAAAAAAGGCGAAGCCTCTTGAATGTTCTCCTGTAGCTCAGGAGGGACTTGTGGGTAATTTGCAAGCAATTTATATCCCCTTTTCCTACAGAACTAAAGCTCACGTGTAATTTCCCAAGTTGTCAATCACTCTTCTCAACCCAAAGACCATTCTGTAAGAACAGATCAGATTCTGAGGAGTTTCGCACATTTATAAATTCAGAAATTTGAAAGAAGCCACACTAGTAGAGAGGCCTTCTATTTGGGGTGAAGAGGAGAAGAATGAGAGACAGCCAATCAAGTCTGTCCCTAATAAGCACATCTTTCGATGCAAGCTAGACGTGGAGGTACATGTCAGCTAGAGATTAGCTCTAAGACTCTTCATTTAAAAAAATTACCCTCTTTTTGCCATCTCACTAGGTTCAACTTTCAAAAGAGTAGGTAAGATGCCAGTCAAGATTTATAACCCTTTCTTTATCTCCGGTTGATTGAGAGGCGAGAAAAGGAGTTCCTTTCCAGGTAAGAATAGCAGTTACAATAGTAATAAGGCCCCCCCTTTTTTAAGAAAATGAAACATATCATATCTAATGCAGTACTGTCATAGAGTCTGTAACCTGCGTTATCATTTTTATTTGTTTGTTTGTTTTTTTTTATGTGGGACCTGGGATCCGAACTCAGAACCTTCTACTTGTGAGACAGAGTCACAACCCCTGAGCCATCTCTCCAGCCCCCATTTTTATTTGACTTAAGGGAAAATTAAGGTAGAAAATGGCTTAGGACTTCAACATGTTTCTTTAGATGCTGTTGTCAAATGTAAACCTATACAAATAGATTGCTTTTTAAACTTCATTTATTTATTATTTTGCACGTGGTGTGTGTCTGTCTGTCTGTCTGTCTGTCTGCCTGTCTGTCTGTCAAAGGGCACTGTGTATCCCTGTAGAGGACTAAGGGTGACTTCGGGAATCATCCTGGATTCTTTCTACCTCCTTTTTGCTTTTCTCTGGGACTTTCCGGACTCCGCCCACTCCTACACTAGGGCGGGAAGATCTTGAAGTTTTTTTTTTCCCCCCATGGGACCTAGGATCCAAAAACAGGACTTTCTGCTTGCAATGCAGAGTTTTAACCTCTGAGCCATCTCTCAGCTCGAATGTTTTTTTTTTTTTTTTTTTGACTTAGCTTCTTCTCTAATGATCCCCGAGAAATACATCTCTTTGTCGCCAAAAAGGAAAGATCAGATTCTGTAAATCGTCCATGGTCCCAGCACTTGGAAAGCCACCTCTGTAACCACCTTAATGCCCTTCCTTCCATGCTTTTGTAATTTAGGTGTTTTTTCCCTTTGACCTAGATAAAATCAGACTGTCAGACTGAATGCAAAAGACTGAAAGCTTAAGTCTAGCGCCTTGTGATTTGGATTAAACTGCAAACAAGATACCCCTTGCGAACATTTCAGGATTTTGACCCTTTTTTCTATGAAGGGTAAAATCATAGGTCTGTGAGATTAGGAGGTGAACTCTCCCTGGCCAGTCCTTGAAGGAGATCTTTGGCAAGGGGCTGGGCCATGTTTCTGCTCTACCAGCCAGCCAGCTGTCATTCGATACACGAAGCATGTCCTTGGATGCTTTGGAGATTTTAGAGAGCTTTCCCGGGCATTCCATTCACAGAGCTATGATTGAAATCATGTCACTGAGCCTCCTACCTCGCATGCCTTCTGACAGTCAGCATGCTGACAGAGAAACCAGAGCATACTTTTTTTTTTTTTTAGCATAATGACGAGTTCTAGCTGGACATTCACTGCAGCTACTGATTCAGAGAGCAAATGTTCCGCATTGCTGAGCGGGTGATCATACGGAATGCCAACCTTCATGCCGGAGCTTGAGTTTCCAGTTCACTTTCAAGCACACTGCAAGGCTTCAGTTAATGTGGAAATGAGGAGGGATTTAAGGTCATGGTGTGTGTGAGGGGGGTGGCTGAAACCAGAGCTTCCAGCACACTTAAGCTTTCCACGTTCTTGCTTGAATGCATGAATGTACACCAATCCAGGTCTGCAAAATAACATTTGAGTTATTTGCCAACAGAATTTGAAAAAAAAAAAAAAAGGAAAAGAAAAGACAACCACAAATGCTAAATGTGTGCCCATTCCTCTTAAGAGAATATAAACATCTGCTAAAATTCACTCACTCTTCATTCATTCATTCCTCATTTACTGAGAGATACTATGGATGAGGAACTAGAGAGAAGCAATACACAACACTGGCCTTGTGTCTGTATCAAGATTTACATTCTCCAATCAGATTTCTTTTGGCTTCTATTTCAAGAAAGCTAGAGACATGACAAGAAAGCGTGACATGTAGTCTTAGCTGACCGTGTTCTAAAGAGAGAAAAGGGCTACAGAGGGCATTACTAGATAAACCGGTTAAGTGGGAATTTAGCCACTTAAAATGACCGATTTGGTTATTGAATCTCTCCATCTGGCAGCTCAGGGTTTGAACTGGTGACCTCTCGTGTGCTCGGCAAGTACTCTGATACTGAGGCACCCACCAGAAGTCTGACTATTGAATCTTTAAAGCATAAATAATGTGGCACATCCATCTCTGAGTTTCACTTTTGAGTCATGCACCTGTACGATTTTCTAAATTCTCATCTTGTCTAATCTTGGCTCAGGATTTGCCTTCACAGAATTACCTTAGTGAACCAGTCTTCATTAAGCCTGAAGCCATTACTTGAGTTGGTCTATCCCCAGCCCCAAACTCTCTTTGTCCTGTAACCCATGTCATGAAAACAGCATTTCTTCCAGCTGAGTCAGTTCTAATAAATACTATTTCAACCAGATTATTTGCTCATTTGCGTGTATCAGAGGGCTCTATGTGGAGGACCAAGGGTGACTTCAGGAATCCATCCTAGATTGTGTCCACCTCCTTCTTGCTTTGCCCTGGGATTTCCCAGGCTCTGCCCACCAGGGCAGGAAGTGCAGGCCACCACCATTTCCACATAGCATTTTACATGGAACCTGGGATCTGAACTCAGGCCTTTGTGCTTTCGAGGCAGAGTCTTAACTCCTGAGCTATCTCTGCAGCCCACAAATAAGGTTTAAAAACTCCCTAATATTAGGAAATATATACTAGTATTTTCATAGGTAAAGATTTGTGATATATATGTATTATACAGTCCAGAAAACAGTTCAGAAAAGCAAAATAAAAGCAATGAAAGAGCAAATGACAAATCAAACTTTCACACTATGTAACTGCAATTTATTCTATCCAGGGTAATAGGTACCCTAATCATCCTAGATAAATGACCAAAAAAATGGAAAACACCAATAAATTATCCCTTTAAAAATACCCCTGTATGTCTTACAGGGGTCTCCATCTAGCTCCTGACTGCCTTCTCGTCTTACTGTTTCCTTGCCTTTCTTCCCTTATGGGTCTCCTTCTTTCCTTCCCGCCTTTCTCCTTCATCATGGTCAGACAGGTCTTTCTATCCTCTCCTCCTCCTCCTCCTCTTCCTCCTTCTCCTTCTTCTCCTCCTTCTTCTCCTCCTCCTTCTGTTCCTCCTTTTCTTCCTCCTTCTCCTCCTTCTTCTCTTCCTCCTCCTTCTCTTCCTCCTCCTCCTCCTTCTTCTTCTTTCTCATCTTTATCTCTCCACATTTCTCTTTTTATCTTTATCACTTGGATCTATGTCTACCTTTATCATCTCTAACTCTATTTTTAGCTCTAGCTCTACCATCTCTATCTCTCTCAGTTTTCTGGAAGATAGTTACAATGTCAAATTGTGTCTTGGCAGAGCACCTAGACTTCCATGGAATCAAATGCATGCATAGAGAGGGGTTCTTCATAATACCTTATCAGATATGAATGGTCCCCGAGCCATCATTGGCTATGCATCAAGGTTATTGCCAGTAAAGGCATTCTAATGTTTCTGAGGCTAGATTTTGAAATCAAAATGATTCAGGTGGAAGAATTCGTTTAGAGATATGGAATCATATCTCTACCACAGTGATACACATATTACAAGTAATAGAAACAGACTTACATTTTTTAACTGAATTCCTCTTTTATAAATACAGTGAAGACTTTCTGTGTCTCCTTATAATAATAGAGTTACTTTCTTGGTTGTATCAAATTATTCTTTGCTTTTTCTAATGAGACTTAAATTTATACCCAATTTTGACCTGAAATCTATACCCAAATTATGACCTGAATTAAATTTTAGCTATGCCTGTTACTCTCCAGACTTCCATTCTCTTCATTTGCTTTTGAAAAGTAACATTTCATTCTTGCTTTGTGCTCAATGTATAGTAAAAGGTCTTGTCCTAGCTTAGGGTCCTGAGCCATGCATACATTCATGTACCACATGTGTCTATCTCTGAACACTGCAGGCATCTTAAATATAATGTTTTGCAATTGAACTCACTTAAAGTTCCTTTATGTTTCCTGCCATTCTTGCAAAACAGTGCTACGACCTATCCCTGCCTCCATGACTGAGAATCTTGCTGCTGCTGCAATTTGAGACCTTCTTTTCTTTATTCTATTAGTCACCTAATGATATTCCTGCCATGTTCTTTCTCCTAAAGTCCTCCACATGGAAACCAAGGTGATTTTTCTAAAAATAAAAACACGTTGTTTGGGGACATCTGGCTTGTTCTTCAAGCTTCATTTCTTTCTGAGGATTCCAACAAGCACTGCATTTATTCAAGTATCCTAGTGACAGATTGCACTCACTATTTCCCTAGGACATGCTAAGGACCACAAGTCACCTGTGGCCTCAGATGAAGATTAACATTTCAGAGAAGAAAATTGAGAAATGAAGCAACCTGTCCAATTTTATACAACTGAAAGAAGACAGGGAAAGACCAACTCTTTTTTGACTCTGAGATGGTCTTTTTTTTTTTTTTTTTAACAAAATCGAGATGCAATGCAGGAAAGATGGCTCGGCTGGTAAAAGTGCTTGCCTCCCAACCCTAACGACTTGAGTTCGATCCCCAGAATCAACAAAAAGTAGGATGTCATGTTGCACATTTGTAATTCTAGCACTGCAACCAGATGGGAGGGAGAGACAGGAACATCACAGAGAAGTTCAGGGACAAGCTAGCCTGTGTACTCAGTGGCCAAAGCAATGAGAGATCCTGTCTCAACAAAGAGAAACACTCCAGAAAGCTCTCCTCTGATTTCCACATGTGTGCCATGACATGCATACACCTGTACACCCCCACACACACACATGCACGTGTGCACACATGCATAACATACATACAGAGATATACACATGCATACATGCGCAATAAATCATGAAGCTTAAACAGAGAGACTAGTGGTAATCTCAACATGTTTAACGAATGAAAGCAATTAGTTTTTCATCCTACTGGGCTTTTAGATAGATGATAGATAGATAGATAGATAGATAGATAGATAGATAGATAGATAGATAGATAGATCGGTAATGAATCAAGATGTAATCTGCATGCTAAAAAAGTTGCAGATTTTAAATGGACAGTTTGGTAAGTTTTCATAAATATACATACACACCATGAACATGATCTGAACTCTTCCACCATCCCTACCAAGTTTCTCTGTAATTAGAAATTTATATAAATTCCATACAGTGAAAACATATTTTTAAAATCAAGTTTCTTGATGACCATTGTCCTAACCTTTCACTTTTAGCTCACAGAATTAGCCTTGACATTTTCTGCTGTTATTCACAACCATGTGCATCTAACTCTGCCAAGATATCCTTGCTCCTGATGGAGCTGATACTTGGAAATGAATAGATGTCTGCAGTGTTCTGCTTTCTTGCTGGCTCACACCCCAAACCCTATCATTAGCTAATCTTTCTCCACTATCTCCTAGTGCTTGACACTTCATTTCCATTTTATTCCTCTTGTTCTCATTGCAGCCTAGTGGCTATAGCAGGTGTGCAGACATTCCTTAGCATCTAGCCTCTTACCCAGGTGCATGGCATTCAAGAGACACTTATCGAGTAAACACGTGTGATGGGATAGTGGCACAGGCCAGTGCTTGTAGGTCATGAGTAAAATTTAGATTTTATGCCAAGACAACAAAAGACTCTTAGAGGTTGCTCACAAATGAATACCATGATTAGATCTGTGTTTTAGAAAGGCAACTGATAGCAGTGTGAAGACTATAACAAAGAGTGAAAAGAATAGTTACCAGGAATTGAGTGGCAGTCACTGCAGAACTGCAGAAAGAGAACCTGGGGGTATTGATTAAAGGAATGGAATTGGACAGGGGAACCAAAAATGCAAGGTAAGTTTCTTTTTTATTTTTTAAAACTTATTTATTTATTATTTATTTATTTATTGTGTGTGTGTGTGTATGTGTGTATCAAAGGGCACTGTGTGTCCCTGTGGAGGACCAAAGGTGACTTGAGGAATTATCCTGGATTGCTTCTATCTGCTGTTTGCTTCGCTCTGGGATTTCCCACGCTCCACTCTTTAGAGCTGGAAGTAAAGGCTGATTGTATTTCTAGCTGGTGTTTTTACATGGAATCATGGATCTGAACTCAAGACCTTCTGCTTTTGAGGCAGAATCTTAACCCCTGGGCCACCTCTCCAGGCTAAAAGATAAGTTTCTAAGAAATACTTGCTGGATGTCCATTGGGAAATACAGGAGAAGAGAGAATCAAAAATAGTCCACATTTGATTTGATTTGATTTTGATTGAGGAAAACAAAAAGTGTCCCAAACTTGAGAAAAATTGTAAGGATCAAACATAAGCATTAGACAACTAAATGTGAAGGTGTCTGAGTATTCTGTGAGCAGACTGGAGATAACACTGAACTCTTGCCAACATTTCAGGATTGTAAGTAGTTCTTCCACATAGGATTTGTTTTTTTATTTGCCCCTTGTGGTTGTTAGTTCCAGCTGTCGACTTGATGCTTCTGAGGTGGGTCTCTGGTCACACTTATGAAGAGTATTTAGTTAAGGCGGGTCTCTGGGAAATGTCTTAGTTGCATAATTGATGTGGGAAGATTCAGCCATAGTGGATGGGACCATTCCTGAGCAGGCAGAGATGATGGGGAGAGCGAGTCAGCATATCAGTAAGATAGAAAGCTAGAAAGCAAGCATGCAGCATTGTCCTTTCTCCCTCTGCCCTGTGGATGTGGTGTGGCCAGTTCCCTCTGCTCCTGCTGTTGTCTCTCCTGTCACGATGGACCATAACCTGGGATTGTAAACTGGAATAAAATCTCCTTGTTCCCTAAATTTTCTGCATCAGGTATTTATTATAGCAATGAAATTATGAAAAGAAGACATCCCTCTATACAACACTTCATCCTTTCTAGGTTTCCATCCATCTCTGCACCTTGGCTTTAGACAGTAAGTAGAAGACATCAGCATAAATTCAAAGGGCAGAAGAGTGAACTTGGAATAATGGTTTACAATTTCCTCTTTCAGATCAGCAAATGCTCGCTGCATCCCGCTGCTGAAGGGTCAAGTTCTTGTCCAGGGACCTATCTGGTTAGCCACTCTCCAGGTTCCAACAATGCACTTCTCCCTTTAGCCCATCAGGTCTTTGAGCCAGGGATAATAAGTAATCACTGCTTCAGAAGTTGTCAATGGTCCTTTCACTAAAATATCTCCAGTTTGCCCCATTACGCCTCACATTCTTTTCGCTCTAGGACCCTAATTGGAAATCTAATGTTTTCCAGTGATTGACCCTTTATTTTAGTCTTTTTTTTTTATTTGTTTATTACTTTCATTGCAGTTTGGTGGCTAGAGAGTATCCTCTTATTTGTAGATCTTACAGATGATAAGACCTTCAGAGGGTATTTGAAGTCACTAATGACAAAAATCACTTCAGGAAAGCAGGTAGAGTAGGAAGAATCCTACTCTACACACACACACACACACACACACACACACATGCACGCACGTACTATACTTGAATTTAATTATGCACTCAAGACATTGAAGTAAAATTGGTTTGAGAGGAAGCAAGAGAAAAAGATTTAAGAAAAGCTCTTTTTACCCACTGAGTCCCTTTCCTAGCCCTGAAATCATTTTTAAATCTTGCTATTTCTACATAACTTAATTATAAAGAAATAAGGTTTTATTATAAATTTATTTTAATATATTGCCTAAAAGGACCTGAACAAAGTCGCTATTGTATGACTCATTGTACCCAGTTAATAATATAGATAACATATGAAGTACTCTCTGTGCTAGGTGATACATTAAAATATTTACATAGTTTCCATGGGGGAAAAAATTCTTACCAAGGAGACAAAGGCTGAGAGTTGATTCACTTATCCAACCCCAAGCAGTTGGTTCAGTGAGGTGTGTGCCAGTAGTTGGGCTCCAAACTCACATGCTTTGTGGCAAAAGCTACATTGCTTCACACAACTGTTTTCCTCATTGAGCAATGAGATTCTTCATGCACATTGATTAAAACTTAGAGAGCTAATGACGTGCTTAGGGGAAATGACTGCAGGATGGCGTCTGCTGTCTCAGAGCTGTGATATTTCATCTTTCTGCAGACCGACCACAAGCATTTTTTATCAGCTTAGAATGATTTAGGGTTCCAATGTTTGGGGACATATTTCTCAGCGTTCCCTTCAGAACATGCACTTCTCATTGAGTCTCTGCAAGACCTAGTCACGAACCCGAACGTTATTCTCCCCCACTATGAATAAAGAACTCCTACTGATTTAATGTGCATGGATTAATTTTTAAAAGTGGAGATTTACAAGGGGGCCATAAACACTTCCTCCAGGTGGAAAATTTCAACTCAGGAAGACACTAGATGGAGAGAATTTAAGAGCAACTAGTTTGCTCGTGCTTAATAAAAGCATGTGTGGGAGGGATTTGGTGTTTCCATATCTCCATATTCCTAAAACGACTTGCTCTGAAAAAGAGTCCCTCTTCCACTAACTCATTCTTCACGGAGTAAATAATTTCACTGTGGCTCCATTGCTTACAACACAGAGGGAGCTGCAGGATTTCCTTGCTCACATTCTATCTTAGAAAGGAAAGAAAACTTTACAGATAAAAATTACATGTTCAACATTTGCATATGATCTATGACTAGTCTGTTCCAGACAGTAGCACATATGCAGAATATTGTTGATCAATCCTTGTGATATGTTCAAATTTGATTAGCGCCGGTCACTATCCATCTAAAAGTTTCCTGCCAACACAGAAGAATTGTTGGACTAGCATGTCTCACAAATTCAAAATTAGTAAAGCTGCTTGTATTAAACTATGACAGGAAGAAAGAGGAAAGAATATAGCTCAAAAGTTTAATTGGATTTTTTTCTTGATACCTAGAGTTTCAAAATGTATGAATTGGGTGTTTCTTAAATAAGTCAGTGTTTTCAGTTGATTCTAGGTAAGGCTCAGTCGTATAGTGGTTATGAGCCAAAAAACTGACTCTCTAAAAAGAGAGCAACTTTGCTTAGTAGAATTTATCAATTTCAATTTCAATGGTGTGACTTTTAATTTTTTTAAAAAATTCTTTTTTTGGGGGGGAAAGAGAGAGAAAGAGAGAGAGAGATGCATGTGGAGGTCAACAACTTTTTGGAAGTTTAGAAGTTAATTCATTCCGGGGCTTAGAGAAGTGGCTCAGGGGTTAAGCCTTTACCTTGCAGGCGGAAGGTCCTGAGTTTGGATCCTAGACCCCACGTATAGATGCCAGGTGGAAGCGGGGGTGGCCTGTGTTTCTGGTCCTGGTAGGGTGGAGCCTGTGAATCTTAGGGCAGAGTAAACAAGGAGGAGGTGGAGGTGTCCATGGTGGTTCCTGAATTCGTCTGTGGTTCTATACACACACACACACACACACACACACACACACACACACACACGAACACACGCATACAAGCACAATTGAATAAATAATAATAAAAAAAAGAAGTTAATTCATTCCTTTCACCACTTGGGTTCAGGTGATCAAAATCAGGTCACCAATTTTGTGCATAGTTTCATCTATAATGGAAAGGTCAAAGGGAGTGTTGGAGAGGGATGTAGCTGAGGGATTTGAACCTCAGATGGAGACATATCAAAGTTTCGTTCTAGCCCTCACACGTATTACTTACCACTTTCTATAAGCAATTCTATGTTCAATCTCTTGCGTTCCCGGTATGGACTTGGTGGGGGCGTGGGCGCTTTGCTACGTGCCCCTTACCTTGTTCTGAAGAATGACTGCTTTCTGACACTTCAACATCATTAGCAGAATCTAGTAGGTGCTTGGGAAGCATCCGTTCCACTTTGTCAGCCAACACCACTTCTATGAATTTAAATAATGATAACTCATTTTGGTAGTGCATGTGAATGAAAAATGCAGAAAACATTTTTTTTTACCCCATGCCTAAGCACTCAAACCAGCAGATGATGGAGAAGCAAAGGCGATTGACTGTAATTGGAGTCAACATAATGTAACAGGAAGAGTTTTTAACAATTAGATGAAGTAAGTGTGAGTTTCATCTTCTATTCAACCTGATGTCTTTTTCCTGCACTTATTTAACTTAGAGGAACTTCAACTTTCTTTTCAGCTAAAGGTGGCAATGAGTAATTCATACTTCTGGGTGTTTGGTGACATTAAATAAGGCATTGTGACATTTTGCAAGGAAGTTCCAGGTCTTTGCCTGAGGAACAGGACTATTCACAGCATCAAAGCAGCTGTAAGAGACAGTTAGGGTAGAAGATTCCTAATGTCTCTTCCTCCTTTGCTCATCACATTCCTAACGTTGGCAGTACTCATGCACCAACTAGCGTAATGACTTGTGTTTCAACCGGATCATAGCGTGGATTGGCACTGACGGTGCCACTTCCCATGTTCAGATAGCCTATGGCTATGACGGCGTTGCTCCAAAGGAGTCAAGTGATCATTGACTCCTCACTGCCCAACTTGTGTAGCTTAACTAATTCTTGGCTGCTTGATTGGCTCTGAGTTCTTTACCAAAGTTGATCTAATAGTCATTGAACCCTTCAAGGGAAGCCTAGGTTCTAACCTCATGTGGACGAGTACACAGCTTTGACATACTGGATCTCTCAGAGAGTACCCCTCTGACCCTCAGATTCTCTCCACCCCCTTGACTGTCTTTTTGGTTTGGTTTTTCTTTTCAGCTTTCCTTTATTGATGAACTTTGCTCTTTTCTGTTTTCATACATGTATACAAAACCTTCCATTTACTCTCCACTCTTTCCATCTCCCCCCACCCCTTTTCTTCCTGGCCCACCTTCCCCACTGCCTCCTGGTCTTCTTTCTATATTAAAACATTTTGTATATACTGAATTTAAACAGAGCCCCTCCCCCTCCCCCCGTGTGATTCTGGGGGTTGGGATCTTCTCTTGCAGCCTTGTAGACCCCTCCAAGTGCACACAGCTGGGTATTTTTTTATCAAGGAGACAAAAGCTGTGCATTGCCTATTGTTCATCAGTCCTTTGCAGAACCCCACGGGATTCTCACCAGTTCATAGCTAACCATTGGCTTAGTAGCTCTCACCCATCCTGAGGTGTTCCTGTCTACCTGCACCGGCTGGGCCGGGTCAGGTCGCTCCTACATGGACATCTTTATAGCACTCTGTTTACACTTTCTCTTGACTTGTGCGCTTTTCTATGAGTCGTAAAGATTATATGGGTTCTTGGGTTATATCCCTGAATTAATAATAAATTCCTCGAGGGGAGGGACACTATTCCTTGCCATAGCTTCAATCAAGGATGTTTTCAGCTTGTCATGATTCGGGGCATTTGATGCTTGGAAATAGATGACATTTTAGCAGTTTCTTCAAAGGTTCAAGATCAATCACCTCACCTCTGTATTCGTGAATTCGACTTTTTATTTTCTTGCTTGTCAGTTCACCGCTCCAAGAGGGTTGCGCAAACCCAGGCATCTGGTTATTGTTGAAGACAAGAAGAGGGCAAACGGGCAGCGTCACCGAGCCACTTACTTAAGAATACTGTCCCACCAGCCTCTGATCCCCACACCACATTCCAGCACTGGGTCGTCTGTTGAGTTTCCCTGCATGCAGTCGGTTGCAAGTGATATAAGCTTAGTTTTCAGCTTTGGCGGAGCTTTGTTTTGTTTTCAGTTTTCCTCGAGACAGGGTTTTACTAGGTTGCCCCGTAGGCTTGATTGGTACTTACCGTGTAGCTCAAGCTACACACACAGTACAATCTTCTTGCTTCAACCTCTCGAGGGCTGCGGTCACAGATGTGTCACCACACCCAACCATAGCTAAAGACTTTTAAGATTCTTTCAGAGCTTCCCCCCCCAGACTCATAAAATTTTATTTATTTATTTATACCTAGTTATACAAGCTCAATGGGTAGTACCCTTGCCCCCCCCCCTTTCTCCCTTCCCCTCTGCCCTTCCCTCTCCCTTCTCTCTCCCACACCTCCATATCCCCTTTCCCTTTCCTCTTCCCTCCCCTCTCTGGGTGTTCCTGCCTTCTCCCTCCCACTCTCCAGAACTTCACTTTATATGGGCCATGAAGTTCCCCTGAGTCATCTACACTAGTGAGGGTTCAGGACTCTGTGGCGTACCTTGGAGCCCCCCGCCCCTTATTGACAATTACAATTTGTGTGATTCTAAACAGAGGACCAGAGAGCAGAAACCATGCTTTAAGTGTGACCCAACTGTTGAGGATCCTTTCTGAGCAGTGTGTCCATTTCACACTCAACCTTATAGCACTTGGAACTTAAACTCTCACCTCAGTGAAGTTGCAAATTTCACGATGGGTCAAATATTTAGGAATGATCGTTGTTTGTCAATCCGTCCCTTATTCGGACCGCAGTCTCCAAGGGGTTTTTCTTTATTTTCTTTAGCAACAAAGAAGGCAAACCTTGCACGTTCCTCATGGAATCATTGTTTTCTCAAGAGTGTATCCATAATGGACTCTCAGACTCAAGAATATGTTTAGTTAGTGTTCCCCGAGGTGCCAACAATAGGTTGAATAAACTTTAAAGATGTTTCAGGTGAGTCCCATTTCACTCTGCACCTCGGTACAAATTGCGAATCAATTATTTATGAGCAGAGCCCAATTTGTTTAAACCTCATTGACCTTTAATACAGTTATGACATGTGTCTTGACTTGATTTCGCCCCTCTATTGATTTGATCTGGAAAAGAAAGACAAGAGGTGAAGTGGCCCCTCGGGGTAAGTTGAAATTGTAGGTTATGGCCATGTTAAATTGCTTCGGTAGACTTTGTGTCCTTTGAGTCAGAAAATGAAGCAATAAAGTGAGTTGATGTACGTCATTCTTGTTTTTAAAAGGACCTCGAAGTGCTCTTAACAATATCATGGAGGCGATACGATCGGCTTCAGACTTCTTCATTTAAAACGAACATAAAGATGGCAAAGCCAAAAGAATGTTGAAATACTAGTGCTGTGCTAACAGTGTCTGAAGTCACGGCAGGGGACGGAGAGGGAGTCCTTGCTCTCATTGGTCCTGGGCTGGGGGAACATGAAAGAAACAGTCACAGGCAGGAATGTCCCAGGGGCATATCCAGGTGTACAAAACATTTAGGAAGGTTTCGAATGCCTTTGCTCATGACTTACCTTGCCATCAAGTTCAGACAGCGTTTAAAACATGGGCAAGATTTCAAGGGTGAAATGTCAGCGCTGGCGACAGGCAAACCTATTAAACCTGAATGTTCACAACCTTTCCTGTGCTCCGTCCTGTGTTCTGCTGTCTGTTGACTGCTGTGTGGACAGGCTATGTGCAACTAGAAGAAAACAGAAAGACAACAATTCACACGGGAAGAGCAACAGGAGTCAGAGAAAAGAAGCAGAGGGGTTTCTCAGATAAAAATGGACAAAAATGTCAGCAATGTGAGCTGGCCTTGGGGCACAACGTTGGGACGGGTAGACAGAGGATAGAAAAGAACCAAGAATGGTTAACACAGAGAGATACAAAGAAAGATGATTCCAAAAAGATTATCAGATACGATGTGCAGGGTTTTTTTTTTTTTTTTGATAATTAGGCGTTTTATTTAGTTTGCTTTGTGACTCTTTGTGACTTTCAGAGGCACGCATATGCAATTATCACTTTTAATTAATTAATTTTATTTTCGATGGCTTGCTGCACATGCACCATGAAGTAAAATAGTTTTCATCCCTGTTATTAGTTTTAAAAGACTTGTTTGGTTTTAAGGAAAGAATAAATTGGTTTGGTGTTAGCCTAGTCTCTGATTTTACCCACAGAGTTATTTTCTCTTCTTTGTAGAGTTTGATGCTCCTTACATGACAGTAAAAACAACTCAATAAGGAGCACGGGGAGTAAATGACAATCGATGGAATTCAGAAGAGAGGTGGGATTCGAAGGAGACCAGGAAGGCATGGGATAGTTCTAGAGCAAATGAAAACCGGCCTGGAGTCAAGGGCGCTGTCCATAAATGGTCTGTTTTGGGGAGAAGTGGTCCCTTCATGACCCCACTTATGCTCCTGATGTCAGAGTTCCATTCATGTCGCTCACAGTGGGAACGGCGGCTTACGCTCCCTGGAGCCCTGCATGGATGCCATGCTAGTTCAGCGAGTGCACTTATTCAGCGACTCTATCCTCTGAAGCTTGCGTGTCAATCATACAACCCAAGACTTTTTGTGTAAGTATGGTTGAGGTAAAGGTTGCGAAGTGTCACCCACAAGGAGTCGGACATCACAGCTATGGGGTGGTGGGGTTGCACCAAGACATCACAAAGTTTGATAGATGACTTCATACTCCATCTTGTCATCAAAGAGAATGAATCGAAAGGGAAGGAGTTTGATACTCTCTGTTAGTTCATATTTCAGCACATTGTCTTCCTCTCCCTCCGTCTCGTCCTTCTTTTCTCCTTTTCTTATACTCCTCCCTCCTCTTTCTATCCCTTTTCCTCCATTTTCCTTCTTTCCCCTTCTCTTCTTTTCCTCCGCCTCCCCTATCTTTCTATCTCTTCTTCTTCCTCCTCCTCCTTCTTTTGCTTCCTCTTCTCCTCCTCCTGTGCCTCCTCCTCCTCCTCTTCATTCTCCTTTGCGGTGTTGGGGATTTAACCCAAGACCCTGTGCAAGCAATGGAAGCATGCTGCATCCCCAGCCTGAGCCATCGCCAACTCTTCTTCACAGATTCTGGTTTGGAAAGCTTATTCTTTGGAATACAGCTCAGCTCTGCTGGTCAATGCTTGTCTCCTCTGCACAGACATGCATGCCTTAAGTGCTAAGAATATGAAAATTCTGAACTGGCTGCAATGGTGTCTGAATTCATCTGACAACGGGAAGATTGAAAACACTAAAAATGACTTATAATAAGTTTTGGCTGTAGTTCTTTCGAATTATACATAACCTTCCTTCCTTCCTCCCTCCCTCCCTCCCTGCCTCCTTTCCTCCCTTTCTCTCTCCCTATCTTCCTCTGTCTTCCCCTCCCCCTCCCTCCCTCCCTCACTCTCTCCCTCCCTCTTTCCCTCCTTCCCTCCCTCCCTTCCTTCCTGCCTTCCTTCCTTCCTTTCTTGTGTGTAGAAGAGGGGTACCGTGTGTACCTGTGGAGGTCCAAGGATTGACAGGGTAGATTCCCACAGGCAGGGAGAGAGAGAGAGATCAGAGTTTCCTTAAACAAAGCCACAAGCCTATGTGAAAGGCAGCAGGTACACTGGGAAAGCTGACCGGAAATGTACGCCACCTTCAGCACTTAGGCACCCCAGCAGGGGGTCCACCGCAAAGTCTGCCAATAGGATTTCAAACATAGCCCACCAAGGATTCCCACAACAGACAGAGACTTCTTGCTCCCAGTGATTTCCCAAAGCAGTCAGGTGTCCCTTTCCCTGCTTTGCAATAAAGTTTATTTACACCATTCAATCATATCCTGGTTTAGTCTTCAAATCTGGAATGCAGGAAACTGGAATCCTGTAACAGGATAACTTCCTAAATCATCCTCCTTTTTTGTTCAAAAAAGAATAATTTTGTTCAAAGAATAATTTTCTGACATTTTCTTTTTTTATTATTATTTATTCAATTGTGCATGTGTGCGTATGTATGTGCATGGGCATGTGTGTGTCTGTGTGTGTGTAGAACCACAGGCGAATTCGGGAACCACCATGGGCCGCCTCCACCTCCTTCTTGTTTACTTTGCCCCGGGATTCACAGGCTCTGCCCTACCAGGACCAGAAGCACAGGCTGCCCCCGCTTCTGCTTGGCGTCTACACATGGGATCTGGGATCCGAACTCAGGACCTTCCGCCTGCAAGGCAGAGGCTTAACCCCTGAGTCACCTCTTCAGCCCCAATTTTCTGACATTTTCACAGAGTCATATTCACCGTTTAAGAAGTTTTGCTCACTGTCTGCTTTGGAGTGTCAGAACAAAAATATTTGAGACAGGGATAATTATTTTTAAAAAATTATAAACCCTCATCAAATGATTTACCTCCTTATTGCTTTGCTTTGAGGTTTTCCAGCCTTCTTCCAGGACCAGAAGTGGAGGGGGCTGCCATTTCTGCCCAGTATTTTTATGTGGGATCTAGGATCTGAACTCAAGTCCTTTTGCTTGTAAGGAAAAGGCTTAACTTCTGAGCCATTTCTTCAGCCCCTGTCCAAATTGCTTAACTAAAGCTTTTGACTTACACCTTCTGATTTGAAATTCCTGATACTTTACATTTTAACTATATTGGATTGATTTGAGAGTCAACTAATGCAGTTCAAACTGTGAAGCTATAATTTTGGTGAGAAAGATGCAACAGTCAGAGTAGATATGTGTTCACAAAACTGAAGAATTTGCTATAGATCTTAAAGAGGAACATGGATTTTTGAAAAGGATTTTTTTGGGGGGGAAAATGAGTTGAGGGCTAGAGACATGGCTCAGAGGTTGAAACCTTTGTCTCACAAGTAGAAGATCTGAGTTTGGATTCCTAGGTCCCAAGTAAAAATGCCAGGTGGGAATGACAGTGGCCTATAATTCTGGCCTTGGAAGGCAGAGCCTGGGAAACCCCAGAACAAAACAATAAGGTGGAAGAACAATTCAGAATGATTCCTGATGTTACCCTTAGGCCTCCTACCGGCATATACACTCAAGTACTTTCTTGTACATTGCCCTGCACATATATATGAACACACATATACACAGAGAGACAGACACATGCAAAAGAAAGAATAAATAAATGAGTTGATGGCTTATTGAACATAGGGCTCTGTGATGTTTATAAATACATGTTATACTGATAAGTCAGTTTTAAAGTCTATTTATTAGAGAGAGAGAGAGAGAGAGAGAGAGAGAGAATGCACTGTCATGGTGCATAGGTAGAAATCAGTACTCCTAAGGTCAATTCTTTCCTTCCTCCATGTGGGTCTCAGAGGATTAACTCAGGAAGCCAGGTTTGGAAACAGACAACTTTCCTACTGAGTTACTTCACTGGTTCAAATAATAGCGTTTCTTGAGTACTTGTGAATGTTGAACAAAATAATACATATTGCATATAATGTGTACCTATAATATATATGTAATACAATATGTACGCTTTCGTTCAACTATTCACAAGCCCCTTTGAGCTAGAACCATTTGTAAGATCTGTTTCACAGTTGAATGAATACTCAAGTAGGCTTTGGACATCACATTGTGAGTGGCACAGGGGGACTGAGTTGCTGGTATCTGTAATGCCACTTGGCAAATCGGGGAGACCTGGCTGGAACTACGTTGTGAAGAAGAAAGTAGCAATTTAGGCAACAGGATCCGGACCTTGAGCTCACAAGGATTTCAAGGTGTTACCTATTATTATTATTCAATAAGGGTTTCTAATTAAAAAAAAAATTATCCCTGTCTCAAATATTTTTGTTCTGACACTCCAAACCAGAGAGTAAGCAAAACTTCCTAAACTTGGTGAATATGGCTCTGTGAAAACATCAGAAAATTGTTCTTTTCAGGGCCAGAGAGGTATATAATATATATGTATTACATATATATTATAGGTACACATTATATGCAATATGTATTATTTTGTTCAACATTGACAAGTACTCAATTCAGGTGCTTGCTGCCAAGGCTGACGATCTGAGTTCAAGCCCACATGTAAAAGGAGAGAACTTGCTCCAGCAAGCTATATTCTGACTGGCGCAGTGTGCTGTGGCATGAACAGCTCCCAAAATAAAGAAATAAATGAATGTAGTGACATATGTAAAGTAACTTCTTGCTATCCTTTTCACCAAAGATTTTTCAGAAGAGCGTCTCAGTCCAATTGGAGCTCAGCCATCCTCACCTCTCCTTAGTGTGGAAGTCCATCCCTTGGACCTTCTGTCCAATCACTCCTCATTTTCTTAAGACTAAACTCTCCCAATCGTACTTCTTAGTTAACTCATTTGCTTATTTTGAGACAAAATCTTGCTCTGAGCTTGCTGGTGGTCATAAGCTCACCATGTTGCCTAGCTGACCTGAACTCACGACAATCCTCCTGCCTCACCCTCCCAAGGGCTGGGACGACAGACATGAGACACCACAACCAGTTCCCTGTTGTTAAATATCCCCTTCAGACCTCCACCCCCACCCCAAATTTCTCCTGGCTCTCAGTACAAAATACGCGGGTTCTTGGGGTCACCCGGCAGCCATACTGAGCTCATTTGTCACATCTTTTGTGTTTCCAAAGATCCCTTGAAGGACAGCTCTACTTCTCTCTGCTTTTCTCTGGCCGGGATACGCGACGCACTGTGTCGTCTCTCACTCCTTACTCTGAACCCTCCACAGCTGAAAGTGTTGCTCATTCTTCAGTAGCACTTATTTACTGGGATCACGAATCTCTATTAATAATTACCCCCAGAGGCTTCTTGACTTTTATATTCGATATTAATCTGTTTTTCCTTAAAGTCATCCCATTGGATGCCCTGACTCGTAAACTATGTTCTCTTCATTATGTAATTCAGGTGATGTGTTTTTAGCTGGGCAACCCAGTCAGACAGGATTCATTTTGGACTAGTACTATTTTTCTTCTTTGCTTAACCTCGAAAATTCCTGAGGTTTTCTCCTGAGGACTTCAAATAATTTTTTTTCTTTCATGTTGTCGTACCCTGATTTCCTTTTTTAAACAAACAAACAAACAAACAAATTAGGACAACAGAGAAAGTAAAAAATAGAAAACATAGCAAAATGAAAGAAAGTGCCAACAACAACAACAAAACCTTCACAACTTCCAGGTTTTTCCTGGTCTATTAATTCTGCATTTTCCAGAGTGTCAAGAAACTCTCCCACAGAACCTTTCTAATTTCCCCTTTGCTGTATTTATTCATAGACGTCCCTTTTAAAGGATAGTTACCACCTTGATTAGATAGTAAATCTCCCCGAGGGCAGGAGACTGTCTAAGCACTAATAAGTATCCACACATTTATTAGAGAACAGCACGGCATTGCAGGGGTAGGAGGGGGTCAATAAATACTGTTGACTCACTGGCTCTAGAAATATAAATGGCAAAATAATCAGACATTCTGCAGAGCACCTAATTTGCTCCCTGTAGGTAAGTCTGTCTCTTTGGTAGTGGCATTGATTCTTGCTGGCCACCAGGGTTCCATTTAGTGAATTACAACTGCCATGTGCTAACTGGTACCCTGGTGGCCTGAATGAGTTTGAGAGTCTCCCCACATGAAGGACATGTCCCCCGAGAGAGAGACTGGAGTCTTGCCGAATACCTAACTACTACCTACTGCATTTCCCTTTTGAGCAGAAAGGATTCTTCTGCCTTCAGGCCTTTTAGCCTTCTTACCAGGCGGAAACTCTCAAGTTGGACGCAAATAAAAATGCACTTCATTTACCGGTTTTTCTTACCGTTTTACATTTTTAAAGGAATGTGTCGCCGAATTAAAGTGTATGCCAAGCAGGAAATTCACAATTTTCCTTGCAGCATTTTTCATAAGCGAGCGGCTTTGCGAGAGATCCAGCTGTTAACGGCTCCCTCCTACTGTTTGACTCACATGCAGAATTCATTTCTGTGCACACCACAATAGGAAAAAAAATTTTTTTTTCAAAGCACTGAAGGAGCACAGACTGCTCCATAGGTGTCTCTCCCTGAGTCCAGTTGCCCAGAGTCCCCCCCCCCATTTGACCAAGATTTCTGTACAGTACCGAAACAATAAGCCTTTATGCAATTTTAAGAACCCTGCAACAGGATAAAGTTAATGGCTGAATTCTTCACATCCCAGCAGGGAGTCTCTGGTCTTGGATCTTGAGGAATCTGGTGTCTTTTGTTGTGATGTGAACTAAAAATTATAAGCAGTCTTAAAACCAGTGGTTTGAGTATGCTGGAGTGTGAAGAGGCTTTGTCCCCAGTTCCCAGAACAGGGCTGAAATGCTGATGGCTTCAAGAGATGTGCGAGCTGTTTTTCTCTTGAGCTAAAACACGTGTCCTTCTGGACGGTTGCAGAAAAGCAAAGCTGTGCTCTGACAGTGTGACTCCATCCAGACTTCCCCTGTTCTGATGGTCTGGCCCTCCTTCCTTCTGCACTCCCCCCCCCACCCCTCCAGCAGCATTTCAATAGCCATTGGCCCGTTACTTTTGATTTTGCCTGCAAATTTCCTGTGCTTTCTTGACTTTTCCCATGCTTAATGCATGTGCTTGCTGTAGTAGACCTCCCTTGGCCCTTTCCTTAGGGGGTCTCAACCTCACATGATGCTCTGTGCTTACTTCTGGCTGCTGCCTGGTGGAACCTGAAAATTGTCCTGTGGTGAGCACCGTCTCCTGGGTAACCTCCAGTGCGTGGGAAGCCTTTGCTGACAGTCAGAGTTGCTGTCACTTAGACACTCAGACATGCCCTGTAATGGGTGCATTTCATGTTGAATGCAAATGTGTGGTCCTATACACATAGTAGAGTTTACAATTATTGTTACAGACAGGTATGTACTTTTAATTTCTCTTCTAAGCTATTGAAGTCTTAAATCTTAAAATACATATTACTTATATATAACTGTGCATACTATATTTATATATTAACTACATATAGTTAGTCAATATTTAAGTTGAAATATAGCATATGGAGTATGAAAGTATGATCCTGTAGCACAGTAGCATTCATCATTATTGTTATAGATAACTATTTTTAAAATCTCAAATATTAATATATTAATAAATTACTTATAGATATGTACAATATATTCTGTTTTATGTAATTATACATTGTTAATTAATATTTTAAGCTTAAACATTAAAAAAAATTATCATCTCACTCTGTAAGTTGGGATAGCCCAGAACTCCCTGTGAGCTGAGTCTGGCCTCAGACTCACAGCAATCCTCCTGCCTCAGACCCCTGAGTACTGGAACTGTAAGTGTGAGACACCTTGCCTAGCTTAAATGATGAACTTTTCTTTAAAAAAAACTATTTATGTAAGAGGAGAGAGAGAGGGAGGTGGTGTCCACCACCAAGCCACACTGGTAGAGATCAGAGGCATTTTTGGAAATTAGGTCTCCCCTTTCGCCAGTGGGCTTCTGGGAATTGAACTCAGATCTCCAAGTTTGCAAGCAGGCACCTTATCCATTGAACCATCTCACCAGCCCTCGACAGCCCTAAAATGAAATACTTTTCTGCCCTTCCCTCTAAACCCAGAGCCTGGCGTGAAGTGAATTGCTTAGTAAGTGGTAATGATAGTATGTGGTTTGATAGGGACATCGCTAGAAAACATACTTGATTTTTATAGAAGTTTATGCAAGTTGCCAGCATTTTCCTAGTATTAGGGCTTGCAATCGTGGCACCCCTAAGAGGACTATTTACAGATTGTTTAGACAACTTACAATTATTTTTCTCTTTACGTGCAGTACGAGCTAATCAATTGCATATTAGAATAAAGGATTCATATGAATATGGCTTAAAATTTCATGTTACAAATACATAAGCAACACTTTTAGCAATATTTATATGTTATTATATTATATGATTTCTTTAGGATTCTGTTTCATGTGGCAGTGCACCGCTATAAGTAGAAACCAAGAGTCAGGATCAGAGCTTGTTTCCTTCCCTGCCTTTTTGTCCTGACTTACTTAAATGCTTTCTAGAACTTCAACATGCATGTGGATGAATTGCCTAAATGATGAATCTAGTTTTTTTACATTTATATATGTATGTATGTAGGCATGCATGTATGTATTGTGTGTGTGTGTGTGTGTATGTGTGTGTGTGTGTGTGTGTGTGTGTATGAAAGCCACAATGCATTTGTGGAGGTCAGAGGACAACTTGTGAGAGTCAGTTCTCTCCTTTCACTATGTAGAATCTGGTTATCAGACTCAGGTTATCACATTTGGCAGCAAGCTCCTTTACCGCCTAAGCCATTTCAACAGCCCAGAATCTAGGGTATTTGGTTTGTTGCAGCCTAGGACTTCCTACAGGCTAGGCACATAGTCTACCACACAACTAAAATATATATATATCGAATATAGCTTATTAGCTATATTCTTCTTCTTCTTTTTTTAATCCTCACCTCCCATCTGATGATATATCTGGTTATAAGGACACAAGCCAGTGACCCTTGTTTCAGTTTCACTTTAGCCAAAGTGTCTTCTTAGTTGTACCAGAGGCCATTTTATCTGAATTCAAGTGTTCTTTCTGAATTTTGCTTGTGCTTTTTCTTCGAATTTCCAGCTCTAGATTTTTGGCTTTCGTGCATGCTAGGTGGAAAAATAAATTGAAGGAGCCCAAATCCAAAATAATAGATGGAGGACAGGAAAGCACCCGCTGATTACTGCAAGACTTTCTTCTGTATCACACACACAGAGACTTCACAATTTATTTCGCCGTGCCTGGGTGTTTGCTTGGGGAGCTGGAGCCATAGTCGTTCATTCTATCAATGGTGCTTGCTGTCAATTAATTAGAATATATATTCTTATTAATTCAAGGATGTGTGCTTCCTTCTTTATGGACAACAGCAGCCTTTCCATGAAACTACCTCTCTCCTCGCTTATGACACCCAGTGCTTCCGCCCTGAATTTTACAGTTCTTGCCCCATCTCCATATCACATGCTTATGGAATCATGCAGATGTTTTTGGATCAGAAATACATTGCTACTGTTAATAATATTTTTAAGATCTGACAGTATAGATTTTTTTAGCTTGAGCTCTTCACAGTATTGGCATGTAATATCACTTTACAGATTATAAAATTAAGCTATCCCCTATCACTTATTTTAGTTGCAACATGCAAACAAAATGATTAGATATCTTCCAGCCATGGGCTTTTTCACCATGGCTGTATCTCTCTTGGAGAAACCGAAGCTATGTCTACTTCGGAAGTCATCTGGACGTTGCAATCAAGGTGCTAAGTTTACCATCTTCATCCTCAAACCTGCAGTCCTTGTGGCGCTATGCTCCTTAGATAGAACTCGGAAAATCATTCTTGACTTATGTCCTTATTTTACATCCAGCTGATCATCAGACCTGTTGGTTCTCCGCCAGAAGTGTCCTTTGGCCAAAGTCCCTTTCTACCATTCTGACAGCCACCATGTGAGATCCTGGTCACTTTGCTTACAGGACAGACTCAGCCTTCCAGCTGATCTCCTGGGATCGGGTCTTTGTTTTCTTCACCAAGAATCCAGTGTGATTGTTCTGAAGTCGCTTCTGTCCTCCAAGAACCTCAGCCCGAGATTCTCTTTAAACTCTCTGCAGGGACGTAGGCTGCTGAGTGAGGCAGAAGGTCACAGTGGTTCTGGTCGTTTTCCGGATGGACGCTCCTTGCAGCTCTACCCTCGGACATGTGCCTAGCTCTCATCTAACTAGTGCGCACGTTCTTAGGCACGGCTGCGTCTTTTCTCCTTCACCACCTGGCAAACCTACCATTTGAAATCATGGGCTAGGGAGATGGCCTATTAGGAGAGGGCCAATTAGTCTGGCGTAGGCCATGTAGCAGCCAACAGGAAAGAGGCCACAAGCAAGTGAAGAACAAGGACCTGTTGTCTGACTTCCAAATGCATGAATTGGCAAGAGAGTGTCCCTTGACATCACACACACACACACACACACACACACACACAAATCATGAACACATGCACACATCATACACATTTACATACATCATTTATATGTATACACATCATATACTATACACGTCTAACATACATACACATGGCATGCATACACACATACATGCACATCATGCATATGCCATACATATATATCTTACTCACATGCCAATATACATACATGACATGTGTATATATCAACACACATCACAGACACATATAAGCACATCATACACACATACATGATATATGTTATACATACTTGTATACATTATACACATATGCACATACATATATCATACACATAAACACCGCACATATCATGTACGTTTACATATATGCACATATATGCAGACACACACATCATACACTAACATACACAGAGGGACATACTGACATCACTTTCCACTGAAGCCTTTCCTGATATCAACAGGAAAAATATTTTTACCCTGCTCTAAAGTATTATCATGCTGCTATTGCCTCTATTATAACATCCAGTGCTTTGTTTTCAATGAGTAACATTTGCAGATCTGTATGTAGACTCTTTGGGACAAGTCTCTCCTCCATATCTGGCTCACATTTGCATCTGGCAAGTAAAAAGATGTTTTAATAAAAGCTGCAAGAATGAGTACAGGGTCCATGCCAATAATCCCTCCCCATACCATAGTGCTCTATAATCACACCAAATGATATTCCTACTTGTGAATGCATCTACTATAATGTAATATATGCCTTCTTAAAAGAATTTCATATTCTGGAAAAAAAAACAAGCAAACACAAGTGATAAAAAAAGCTCATGGGGCAGACACTTGAAACCTCCTGCAACTTACCACTGGGGCCCTAATAAAAACAATATTTGGTATGCAAACAAAGCTCTACCTCTTTAGGGTTCATCTGTGTGTCTGGACATTGCTGTAGCACAATCCAATAGCAGACAGTGATAAGAGAATAAAGACTTTGATTGTACACGGTTAGCTGTTCATACACTGTGCATGGTAACAGAGCTTGATCCAATGGGATGGTCTTTAAGAGGGGCAGGAAGAATATTGCCAGTCTACCTTTTAGCTGAAGTCAGCTTAGGTTGCCTTTCTGCTTTTTATTATTTTCTTCTTTCTGTGGCCCTGGTTCCCTCATGGTCCTGGTTGTCACTGGGGATCCTCTGTGAGGACCATTAATCCCACTGGACAACTCTGGCTTCTTATCTCTGGGAATATGAGGAGTTCCTTGCTGTTGCTAATTTCTGATGAAATTACATTCCTTGTCTGGTTTCTTAGCTCCTCTATCCCTAGATTGATTGCCATGTCCTTGTATTGAACTTCCTCTTCATGAAACGGTTAAAGTATGTTTCTTTAATCAGATCCTCACCCACATGCTGTTAATGAGAATAAAGTAGATATACCGAAGGCCCTATAATTGCTTTGTGTGAGTCTACCTGTGAGATGGCAGTGTCAACACATTGCCCTGCTATGTTCTTGGGAATGTGAGGGAAAGTCTTGTGGGCAATTGCTAAAATACCAAGTTCCCAAACCATTTCCTGAAACAGATCACAACTCTAGCCACAGATCTGAAGTCTGGTATTTCTCCATCGAGGGACGGTGATGTTGAGTTACGTTGCTGATGGTACATAGGTCAGAGCCCCCAAAGACTGGACAATGTGATGTCCAAAGGCTCTTTGTTTGTTTGTTTTCTTTTGAGTAGTTAATTCACAAGGGAAGGGAGCCACGTGTTCTGAAAATTCTAAAATTCCCAGAGTCTTTATTCTCTACCAATTCATAGAAAAACAGTAAATCTTTGATGAGACTCTCCGAAACAAGCAAGTTCCAGACCCCTCAAGGGTCACCGCCATAGCTTGTCTAACCACACTGCAGAAAGGAACAAACTCATTAGGACACGCCGTAAAACCTCGCGCTTTCCCCTTTTGCCAAAGTGGGCTTGGGTGTTTCTGGAGGGGTAGGAAGATGGAATATTCTTCCTCCCACTTAACATCTGCCATTGTGTCTAATCCAACTTTTATGGGCGAAAGATTCTGAAACCATAATCACAGGGGCTGACCAAGGCCTGAAGAATGCAGCTCTTCAAGCATCGGGATTAAGTCTGGCTGGCTAAGGGCTTTGGAAAAACAATGCTGTGCTTGGCTTCTGAGTGAATACCACAAAAGCTGTGCCTCTGTCCTCCTGTAATTTTTTTGTCATCCTTCACAAGTTGGAAAATCATTGCCGTGAGGCAGACAGGAGAGGAATTCACAAATAAGACATTTGTTATTGTTATATCGATGATGATATATGCCCAACTCTGAAATAACAACATTTAACAAGAAGTGGTGCCTTATCCCAAACGAGATCTCACGCTTTCCCAGGGCTCCATTTGCTGCATTAAGAAGAGTAAACTGAAGTTTATAATTGGGTGATTTTATCTGTTAGCATTAGTAATATATCACAGGTACAGGGTTTTTTGTTTCTGATTAATAGAATTTAAAATGTTGGAAAAGCCCTGGTTAACACATAGCTTGTGTGGACAGATGACAGCAGTAACAAAAAGTACATAAACGGGAAAATTATTAGGTCTGTTCGTACAATCCCCAGTTTTAGTTTGTTTGTTGCAAATGTAAGATATTTTTACAACATGAAGATTTATGCTATTTTCTTTTTTTTTAAAATTTTTTATTATTTATTCAATTGTGCATATGCATGTGTGTGTATGTGTGTATATGTATGTGTGTGTGTAGAACCACGGACGAATTCGTGAACTACTCCGTCCTATCAGGACCAGAAACTCAGGCCACCCCCCCACCCCCGCTTCTGCCTGGCGTCTATACGTGGGGTCTAGGATCCGAACTCAAGACCTTCTGCCTGCAAGGCAGAGGCTTAACCGCTGAGCCACCTCTCCAGCCCCTATGCTATTTTCTTATGGTAACTCCTTATCTTAATATTTAAAATAATATTTAGAGAAATAATTTGTTGCTTAAAGCCAAATCGTATCCTAAATTCTATAAGTTTGGTATTACATATGGTTAGGAGAAATGAAAAGAACCCTAGTACAGGGCTTTGGTTATGCAATAAGCAATTATTTGGTGGCACAGATTTATATGCAAATGAAAGGAAATTTTTTTCTAGCTTTTAAAGTATTTTATTTAATAAAAAGAGAGGAAATGTGTGTGTGTGCATATGAAAGCGATAGAGAAGAGAGAGAAAAGAGAGTGTATAGGCACATCTGTGGAAATCAGAGGTCAGTCTTTGAAAGTTGGTCCTCTCCTTTCTATGCCATGTGGACCCTGGAAAATCAAACTAGGTAACTAGGCTTGTGCACGGATGACTTTACCTGCTGAGTTATTCTGATGGACTAAAAGAAAAGAATCTTACACACAGCCAAAGTGTGGAAAATGAATGACTGTGGATTGCTTGGCCCCAAACAGGTCATCTAACTACCCCACCCCCCAACACCACCATCCCAGGCCTCAGGGAACATTGAGCAAGAGAGGGCAGTAAGATTGTAAAAAGCCGAAGTGGCACAGGGGTGTGGGTAGGCATTATCTTTGGACTTAACAGGGCTGTCATATCCATGAATTCACTGTAATTTTATGCACTTCCTCAAGGCTCACATGGGATTTGTCCCATCGACATTTTACTATGTGTGACCACACCTGGCATTAACTAAAGATCAGCTGTCAGACAGACCACCTGAAGATATTATCCAGATCAATACATTTACAATACAAAGACCAGCCCTCGATCTGATTGGAACCTCCCAGTAGCAGACCAGATTAAAGGAGCCGTAGAAGAGAAGACTTAGAAGAGAGACTCTCCAGGAATCCTCCAGCCTTCAGTTGTCACCCACTGGCCTACTAGACTGAGCAGCTCTGAGCCTCCAGGATGTTTGTAGTGACTTAGTCTGCCTCCAGCTTCAGCCACCAGCCATTTCGTCTCCGCCATCAAAGACTGTATCTCACCTCTGGAACCATAAACTGAATACATCTCCATTTCTCCCTTAAGTTGCTTGACTTTCAATGCTCTCCCGCAGCAACGGACTATTACACCATGGAAGGGGACCGATCTCACGAGGCACCATACCTCTGTCAGAAATTGCTGAGTCAATGCTGAATCAAGGGATGGGGAGGGAAGATGTTTTCCTCAATGGTATGCCCACTGACACATGATTTTTGTTCCTGCAAGAGGTCAGGCACATGCCATCAAAGACGAAACTCAGTGGTCCGCACATGCAAAAAGACATGAAAGTAGAAGAAAGACTAGTATGGGAAAAGGGTAGTGAGAAAAGGAGGAGTGACAAAATTGGGAATTAGGGTATGAAGATATGATATGACTAAAAGAACAAAAAATTAAAAAAGAATCTTAAACAAGCCCTCTATTGTTTAATTTTTTTATTTCTTATTACACTATTAGCTTTATTTTTTTAAGATTTATTTATTTGTCTGTTTAGTTATTGCGTGTTTGTCTGTGTATATCAGAGGGCACTATGTGTGCCTGTGGAGGCCTAGGGGTGACTTCAGGAATCACCCTGGATTCCTCTGTCTCCTCCTTGCTTTGCTCTGGAATCTCCCAGCCTCCTTCCTCCAGGATCAGAAGTATAGGCCGCTGTCATTTCCTCCTGGCATTTTTAGTAGGCCAGGATCCAAACTCAGGACCTTAGGCTTGAGAGCCATCTCTCTGGCCTGCTCTACTCACTTTAAAAATATTTTATTTATTTATTATTACTATTACTGTGTGTACACATATGATGCACATGTGAGTACGCCTGCCACAGCGCACGTGATGAAGTCACCTGCCACAGCGCACGTGATGAAGTCAGAAGACAATTTTGTCAAGGTGGCTCTCTCCTTTCCCTTAAGTGGATGCAATGCCGGGGATTGAATTCAGGAGCCCAGTCAGCTTTACCTACAGAGCCATCCTGCCAACCTCCCCTCCCCCAGACTTTTGTTTTACTTTTGAAACATCTCACTGTGTAGCTCAGGCTGACTTCAAACTTGTCATCTTCCCATTGTGGCCTGATTGGCTGCTGCGATGACATATGTGTACCACTAGGCCCAGTTCCACGGTTCCACGGTTCCACGGTTCCACGGTTCCATGGACTCGACCCTAACACTGTATTTAAACAGACATTTGTTCATTGGACAGTAACGGTTAAGATGTATGTATGCCCCTGGTGGCCCCTTAGTCCAGGCTGCTCACTGCGCACAGTCTTGGCTTCTTCTGTGGGTTTTTAGCTTAAGCTGCATTTAATCCTTTTCTAGCCCTTGCTCGAAGCTAGTGACAACAGGAGCCAGGGTTGGAATGCTATGCATACCTGTTGAGAAAACAGGTGTTAAAGCCCTGCAGGAAGCCGGCTAGGGTGATTTTTGAAACTCACGCCTGTCATTCCTTTCTACGTTGCTTGATTGATCTGAGCTTTCCTTTTCACTGTGCTTCCTATCTCTCATTCCTCCTCCCTTCCTCTGTATGTGGGGAGCCGTAGAACTCTGTCCCTGGCCATCTTCCACAACTCTGTCACTGTGTGCACTGCACTCCAGTAAGGAGCAACTGTAGCAACAGTAGAAACCGTAGTAGGTCCAGTGCAGTGGCAGGTAGCCAGGAGATGAGCCCCACCTCTAACTGGCGCCTAACTTCCAAGCTGACCCCATTATTACTTCCTGCACTGGACCAGAGGCACTAACCTCTCCTTACCCCTACCCCAAGGAAGTACTGACGCTGAACTCTAATTAGACTGCTTTTATATTTCAAGTTAGAAATAAGACTTTCGGAGGCTGGGGAGATGGCTCAGAGTCTTTGCCTCAAAAGCATATGGCAGGGCCGTGGATCCCCGATGTTACCTTGGGTCTCCACAGGCATATACACTCAGGTGCCTTTAATACACATGCCCGCAGACTCATGTACACCAATCCACGCTCAAGACATGCACACGCATACTCAAAGGAACATGACTATTCTTTCTTTCAAAATTGGTTCATTTAAAATTTAAAACTTTAGGCTACTCCATAAGCTACAAAAATTGTGCACATGTATGAGGTACCGGGTGATGGTGTGTTTCTCTTTTACAGGGGTGATTTTTTTGTTTAATATCAAAATTGTCATTATCTTCAATTTTCTTTAAATACGACATCACATAGAACCGTGGCTAAGATCCAGAGTGGATATGATGTTAAAGTTATCTAACTGCTGATGATAACGATCTGCCAACTGTTTAGTAGGCAAATGACTGTCCTTTATTTAGCTAAATGTAAGCGTGGAGGTCCTTAATAGATGAATTCGGTCCTCTTCAATCCCTGAGCTCAAATGCTGAGAAGCGAAAATCTGTTGGACTTTACCCCAGCAGGGGTGGGATCTAAAATTAGTCTTGCTCTGGAAACATCTCTAAGACCCGATGGCTAGCATTAGTTCTGGTGCTCATGTGTCCTTGAACATAAGCTGTTCTCTGTCTTTCCCCACCAGGCCACTGAGCGCAGACAGGCCTCCCTGGAGGTTCCAGACAAGTGTCCCTACACTTGTAGGCCGCCGGCTTCCTGCCCCACATCCTGGAGCACTGACAGATACCTCACTGTCCTGCCCATCAGTCACTTTTCCCAATGACTTGCTTTTATGACAGGTACTTCTGGTAAGCAAAATGCCTGATCCTCAAAGTGACAGAAAAAGTACACTTTCACATGCTAAAATTTGGGGAGTACAAAGATAGGGATCCTCTACCTACAGTCTTCATTGGTCAAAGGATCTCTCATGACACTAGCTTGTATTGCTGGGTAGTGGTGACCAGTTCTGCTGTTGGGACAACATTTGAACTTACACATGAGCTCGCCCCTGCCTGCAATTTTCTCACTCATCTCTTACTGAAGTCTTCATATACTGTGTATGCAAGGATATATAAATTGGACATTTTTCACTGGTTTCTGAGGTTTAGATTAGCTATCCTGGATAAAATCACGAATAATTTAAAAGTGCCTGGTGAGGTCAATTATTATTCCACCAAATAAAAGTATTTATGTAAATAACAAAAAGATCATCTCATTTTGCATGAGGAGACTGGGAACTACAAGTCCTTCCTCAAAGTGTTTGCATTCTAATTGGATAGCCATTCAGTAGTTGACATAGTTAGATATAGGTGTCAATTTGATGGTTGAGGCTCAGAGCTCTAGGTAAAGTTGTGAGAAATTAATAGCAACTCTTCAGGAGATGGTCTATTAATGGGGTGGTCCAACCTATGGTGGATGGGACTAGTCCCTGGTAGGCGACTAAGATGGAGGGGACCGGTTAAGAAAGTTGACATCCTTCTCTATACTTGGCCAGATATGCTGGTCTGGCAAGTATAGATAGTCCGTCTCGGTTGTTATGTGGATATGATGTGCCAGTTCCCTTGGCCTTTGGAGTTGGCGTGGGCTCTCCTGCCAAGCTGGAGTAAGAACTGTAACCAGACTGTCATAAGCCCAAAATTGAATTCTTTGTTCCTTTAAGCCACGTGGTTGTGAATTTATCAGCAGCAATGCAGAGTAACTGCACTAGTAGTAAACCATAAGGCAATATATCAGACCATAAGAAGAGCAGAGATGAGGACGAGTAACTTCAGGGGAGCTGGGCAGAGGTGCAAATCAGAGTGCAGGAAGAAAAAAGCAAAACAGGCACGCGAATTCTCATGCAGCACTTACCTGGCCAGGCAGAGAAACAAGCTCTATGGGTGGAGAGTGGATGGACTGACCCAATACCTCTGCCCATCCTTCTCCTCGCTACAGCAATACGGAGAAATACTGACATGTCAGATCAACTTTAAGACTGCAAGGGGAAGTAGGAACTCAGCCCTAATTAGGTCACACCGAGTGAACGCAAAATAAGGCAGCATTCAGGCTCATGGGGTCCCATGAAAATGTGCATTGACCTCATTCTACTCTGCTGCAGAATGGCATTTCCAAGCTTTGGCTGTGCAGTGAGAGATATGAAACCTTCATAAGACCCAGAGGCAGCAAATAAACACACAATGCTGGTCAAGCTAGAGATTCAGGTAAACCATGGATACATATTAAGTGTGTGCTGAATGCTACATGGGACATACACTTTATTGCTAATTGTTTACTCAAAACACACACACACACACACACACACACACACACACACATATGTTTTTGAAGTGAGGGGGTTTAGAGAGTCAGCCTCAACTTGAGGAGAGCCTCCTGCCTCAGTTTCTTAAGTTATGCGATTGCTGGTATGCATCATTGCCCCTGACTGAAACTTACACTTAACTATATTATGAAAAATAAAACTTGAAGTCCTATGCAAGGTCCATAAGTGACGCTGTGCTGACAATATGTAATGTGTGAGGAATGTGTTCTTTGAGGCTAAAAAGGGTAAAATTTATTATATAATGTGGCCAGTTGCAGCTGGTGAGTCTCTTTGAGGGTATCTAGCCCTCACTTCATTAGTGAGTAAATGAAAAATTTGGATAAGGAAATGTCTCGCCCAAAGTCATAGAGCGCATAAAGAACTGAGACACTGGACCAGTGAGATAGCTTGGTGGGTAAGACGCTTGTTTACAAACCTGGACACTGATTACTGTCTCCAGAAGCCATTTGATGGAAGGAGAGAACTGACTTACAAAGGTTGTCCTCTGACCTCCACCCATGTACCATAGTATGTATACCTATTCTGTCTCTTCTTAATAAATAATAAAATATTTAAAAAGAATAGAAGCAATATTTAAGGGCAGGCACCATTGTAAGTAAGCCATAAGACATTGCAAGTCTATCAAAACTGACTTTAAGTATTTCAAAAGTGTTAAACAATGTCGCACAGGGGAACATTGAGCCGGGAAGACAAGAGAGGAGAAAAATGAGCTGTGGAAGTTTAGAGGTTTGCTGCTGAAAGATCCATGGTCATCTCAAGCATCGTAGGGGTTAAGAGAATGTTCTGTCCAAAATGATGATTTGTTTGTGACATAGGATAATGTTTCATGTGAAACTTGAATGCTATTGATCAGATCACACTCTTGAGCTAGTGTAGCCATAGACGTGTACACATTCTTAAGATTACACAGTATATGTTGTTGTCTTCCAAATGTGTTATCAGATATCTTTGATAAGTATGAAACGAACTTAAGTCAGACAGTTTTTGATATTTTTGATATCAGAGGCTAAAGTAGCTAAAAGAAAAACTTGTATACCATAACATCCTAACTAGGGGGGAAGAGGGAAGGTTAGAGCTGTGCTAGTCAAAAAGATAGAAAGTCCTGGGTCACAGAAATGGCTCAGCAGGTCTAACGAAGCATCTGCCACTCAAGACTAATGACCTGAGTTTGATCCCCTGAGTGCATATAAAATTCCTGATGCAGGGCCAATGAGATGGCTCAGTGGGATTTGCCCATGCAAACCGCACCGCTTGAATTCAACTCTAAGGACCCACATGGTAGAAGGAGAGAACTGACTTCCAAAAGTTGTCTTCTGACCTCCACATGTGTTATGTGGAATGTTTGTACCTGCTCCCTCTTTGACCTTCTCCCCCACCCTGCAAAATAAATAAAAATAATGTTAGAAAAAAACTATATGTGATGGCACACAACTATAATCTCAGCACTCCTAAGCAGAAAGAGGAGGTAGTGATAGGAGAATTGACCTGCCACTAAGTCATCCTGGGAAAAATTAGACCCTTACTCAAGAGGACAGAAGAAGAGAACCAACTTCCAAAAGCTGTTTTCTTATCACCATACACCCACACCTTGGCATTCAAGCACATACACATACATGTGTGCACACACACACATACATATACATACACATACACACACAGAGTTCCAATTGAGATGTGCTACAGGTAGAAATTACACCAAATTCAAAGACTTAATATAAAAGTATATCACAATCATTTTACACTGAATTCATTTCAAACATTTTGATATATTAGTTTGTATAAATATACTATGAATATAATTCCATCTGTTCATTTTTACTTATTTATCATGACTATTATAAATATTTATATTAAATAGCTGTATTGGATTATATTTCTTTTGGGTAGCACTGTTCTAGAAGATCTACTTCTTTGTTTAAGTAGAGAGTAAGATAGATAGCAACTGTGTATGTACGAGAGAGAGAAAGAGAGAGAAAAAAGTGAGAAAGAGGGTTAGAGAAAAGTTAGGATTCACATTTTTACACAGTTTATGATAGTAATTATTTTTCTTTGAAAATTGGCGAATCTCTGTTGGAAAGCATAATCCATATTATACAACTTTTTTGTGTGCGTGTACATGCTTACAACATGTGTAAATGTGTGTGTGTGAGAGAGAGAGACACAGAGAGAGAGAGAGAGAAAGAGAGAGAGAGAGAGAGAGAGAGAGAGAGGGAGAGAGGGAGAGAACAGGGCATGGGAGACCAAGTGGAGACCAAGGTGATATCAGGTAACATCCTGAATTGTCCTACCTCCTTATTGCTTTGCTCTGAGATTTCCTAGTCTCTACCTTCCAGTGCCTTCTAAAACTGCAGGCCCGAAATTTTCATATAGGCTTTAGGAATCTGAACTCAGGGCCTTTTGCTTGCAAGGCAAAGGCCTTAGCCCTTGCACCGTCTCCCTGGCTCAGAACCATTGTTCCTAAGCAAGAATACAGTTGGATTTTCCTTTGAGAACTCGGCAAACATTTTCTGAGCTCCGTCAGGATGCTGACCTCTCTGGGCCAAGCCCATCTGTGTCCACACGAAATGCCTCAGTCTCCTCATCTACCACTGGACTCTCTGAAAGATGGGGTGGGCTCCCAACACCCACAGAACACAGGCCTGCCTGGCTCAGTGAATAATGCACTGCCATTGCCGCTGACAGCTGGGAATCATTCGCTTCTTAGAGTGGGTTTTCTGCATTGCTCTCGAGTTCACGCCCCCACCGGGGCTGTTGCCATGGCCAGATGCTTTATGGCCCTCGGCCCTTCCCTCGCTTTTACTTTTTCAGAGGAGAGGGAGCCTGTCTGTAAGTTTCACAATTGTAAAGACATTTTACTGGCCGTGCCTTTGTAATCTCTTCTTGTATTTCCCATTAAATTCTCGGGTAATTCCTAGGTCCACATAATAAAAGCTATCAGATACAGGGAGGCGCAGTCAGAACGCAAGTCCCCTTGCATTCTGCAGTCCTCGCTCATCTGGCAATGCTAAGGTTTTGGCTTTTGCTTTTGAATGTGGAGCTAGTGGCAGAAGCCAGAATGTTTCCTTGAGATGTCAACTTGTGCCCAGTGGAAGAAGCAGTGGATATTTTGGAGTTTTTTTCTTCTTCTTTTCTTTTCCATTCCGACTTCATCTTTGTTAGTGCTCCTGCACTCCTCCTGACCTTTCTTGGTTCTGTTTTTAATTCTCCTCATCTACCAGCTTTTAGTGCAGACTGTGTGCTTTAAGTAACGAAGGTCAAGTTTCCGAGCCCTTGTGTGCTCACCCAATGATTTCTAGCCCTCTTTAATCCTTCCCTACACCAACCGCTGCAGTAATGAGGGGCAAGGGGCGCTGAGGACTGAGGTCATGGGCTTTCAGTTGGAGTTATATATTTCTTTGGTGCTTACTTGGAACGACTTGTAGTTTCCCAGAGGTTGGTTTAAAAAAAAGAAAAGAAGGAGAAGAAAGCAAAGAAATTGCTAAAATTCATGAAAAAGTGTGGGCTTTGCTTTCCTATACCATGTGCATCATTGTTAGCTTCTAGAGGAGCTTTGAGAATCCTGCGCATGAACACATCTACACACACACACACACACACACACACACACACACACACACACACACACGATGACTTGTGTTGGTAGCCATCTGGAAGGACCCACAGTCTTTTGGGCAGGAGTATTGAGGCGTAGAAGAGTTTCTACTGTCTGAAGGACCCCCTTAGCTCCTACTGTCTTTACAGGTCTCTGTTGTTACCTCTTAGGATGTCACAGCAAAACTGAATACATTCTGTCTTTAAATACCTATGAGTATGTATAAAGACTGGATTCTAAAGAGATCGAATTACAGCCGTAGGACTTATCAAATAGACTTTTAGTGATTCTACATCCTTTATTATAAACTAGAACAAATTTAAAGTATTGGTGTGTGCCTCGCGCCTGTGGTTTTTGGTGAAAACTCTGAGTGTCAGTTGTGTGTTCTTTCCAGAGCTGTGAGTGTGTTTGCAGGTACGGAACTGAAGACTGCTTCATTGGATGGCACCGTGAAGAGTTGACATTAGTTGTGAGATATTGTCATAGATAATCTCTGTCCTAGGGATGAATAAGCAGGAGAAAGGAAGAAAGAAAAGTAAACTCTCTTCTCTCATACGTTTCATTTGCTTCCTCATAGGCAAATATTTACTGAGCACTTTCCATAGGCCCGTTACGCTGTTAGGTATATAATACCTGTCGACCTGTTGACAGCAACAGAATGATACAAAGAGACAGAGAATTCAGGGGCTGGTCTCACATAGTTAATCTCCACAAGTTCTTTTCTCCTGTCTATATAATGACAAGGGTATTCATTCTTCTGGAAGATCCGTGTGAGTCCTGATGCTTACATTAAAGAGGGAAACATAAGGCAAAGGTCAGTATCTGTAATGCACAGGTGAATTACAACAGAGATCCAGTGATAACAAATTGGCTTCCAATAGGAGAGGCATGGCAGAGGGTACCAGGGGAAATCAGCAGATAGAACTCAAGGGATCCAAACAGGGCCAAAGCCATGGAGAACACCTAAAGGCTGCAAGGAGACCGCCAGAGCGACATTGTGGGATGAAGTGGTACACTGCTGATGAATACAACATTGAGATCCGGAACCACGTAGATATGGCAACATTACCAAAGACACAAAGGGATGGATAGGAGGGCTATGTGATTAGACTTTCTCAGTCATATAGGTATCAGAAATGCTCGAATGGAGCGTAGACACCTTCCATAAAGCACTCGTTTAGGTTTTACACCTCCCACTTAGTTTTTTATTTCCTCCTCCTTCCTTCCTCCCTGTCCCTCCTCCTCTTCTTCCTCTTCAAAGCTATCATGACTGTGTTTTATAAAGCAGTACTAAAATTCCATGGAATCATTTATGCTAACAGTGACCTTTCTCTTACAACAGTGTGTTTGGTGCCTTTGCACCAAGGCCTCATTGGATTTGGTCACATGGTAATCATAGGCCAAATCAGACATGACTGAGCTTCTACAAGTAAGACTGAACTGGAATAGGTTAGCTTTCCTTCTGCTTTGTTCTGAGAACCAAGCGCCCCCAAATAGCTGGCCCAAAAGAACATGAAAACGGCAAATTAAGAGCAAAGAGAGTGTGTTTCAGAGTGAGAAAACATCTAAATAGTAAAATTCCACTCCCCCGCCCTGTAAACTAGCTTTCTGAGAAATTCGTGCAAATCACAATTTGAAGCATCATCAGTTATAACATTTTAGGAAATGATTAAATGTATGTGTTTATGATTTCAGACATGTAGCTTACATACATGATCATTTCGGAAAGTTATACAGAATGCGTGAATATAATCTCTGAAAAATCTACCTAATATTTATTTTGTAGAGTAATAAATGGCTTCTCCTGTCTCTGTCTCTGGCTACACTGTCCCTGCCATCTTTGATCTCACAACGCCTCAGCCTCTGGAGTGCTGGAACCACACCCAGCCTACCATGTGCACTATCAATTTTTTTTTAATTCCTCCAGATCTTTGCTGTATACACACTACTGCGTATCAGTTTACTTTGTTTACTCATATAATTTATATTATCCTACGCTTTGACTTTGGAGAGCATTCCACTTTTCATATATGAACTTGCCTTGTTCTTGTGGTTTCTACACAGGTCTACAGAACACCCATTTCTATCAGTTATTAGCATTTCTTTACTCATGGGTATTTAGGATATTTCCAGCTTTTTCTATACCATCAAAGACTATGCTGTAGGAGTTGGAGACCCTGTCTCAAGGGAAGAAGGTAGAGAGTGACAAGGCAGGATATCAGGTACCTTCCTCCGGCCTATCTGCATGCATATCTGCATGCACATCTGTGTACACATGTGCACACATGCATGCATCACACACTTACACACATGCAGAGCTGTAATAATGCCTTTCTTAATTCTTTTGGTTGACAAATGTACGAATCCAGAGGAAATCCTAAATCCAGGTGCCTGTTGATCCTGCAGTTTACTAATTTGCTTTGTAGCTTCTCTTCAAATTGATTACAGAAGCAGAATGCTAGTTTTCATGAGCAGAGCATCTGTGTGTTTAGATGCAGGACAGCGACTCTGTTTGCTAGTGTCAAACACTAAAGATGACTGCGTAATTCACAGGGAGACCTTACCAAAGGCAACCACCCATAAGGCTAGCCTGAACTTCAAAGGCATACAGGACAATTAATTATGCTGGTATTTGTCTTGAGATCACATAGCGCTTTCAGCACTCCATATGAGTGACAGCAAAGCTTGATTAAAAGGATGACCCTACAGAGTGTCCAACAGTGGTTTCTTTCTGGCATAGTTTTGAATAATGATATTGCATATGTTGTCTTCCTCAATTAGTTTCCAGGCACCTTGTGCATTAAGTAATCATGAAAATGATGGATATTAAAAGTTAATTTAAAAACTCTCCAAGGAAAGGGCAGGGGAGATGGCTCGGCTATCAAAGCCCTTGTTGCACAAGCAAAAGGAAGGGAGTTCAGATCCTCAGATCCCACATAAATTCGTAGCAGGCAGGGTGGTCCACTTATCATTCCAGACTGGGAAGACAGAGCCCGCGAAACCCTAGAGCAAGCTGGCTAACTAGACTAGCCCTCGCAGGTTTAATCAGAGACCTAGGTCCAAAACAATAAGATGACGAGCAATGAAGGGTGATTCGTAATATCACCCTAGGGCTTCTGCACATCTGCATACTATGTGTACCTACACCTGCGCCCACACGTGTGCCTATCACTCGCAAAACATGCATACCCACATGCACTCAACTTCCACACATGCATGAAAAGTAAAAGAAAAAGGGAGAAAGGAAAACTTTCACAGGGAAAGTGATTCAGAATATCCAGTGTGACTTACACTGCGAATATAAGATCACACAGTCTTTCAATGAACTGCTGCCACCAGTGTTGGAGAAAAAGTTAGCCAGAAGTCCAGACTGACTTTTGGGATTGAACCTCATGGGAATATTCTCCAGGGCCCAGCCTGACTGGGACGCAGTCCTGTTTTGCTGGCCAGTGGCCTTTCAACTGTGGGCATGGGAAAGCCAGGGGCCGGGCATCCAGGCCTTGCAGGTGGAAACAATTACAGCGGTTTGGAAAACGGACTGGTTTTCTCTCTTCTGCAAATAAAATCAGAATACTGGGGCCGAGTTCCTAAAGCCTCTCCTACCCGCTCATTAAATAAATTCATTCCTAGAACTGTGGAAGTCTCAGTGCTTAGGGTTTCAAACATGCCTTCTCTGCCACATGGGCTGGGCATATATGGACATCCAGAAACACACACCCATGATCGAATCTGTGTTTCACATCAGACGTGTACTGTATGTTTCACTAGGGAGACAAGACCCATGTGTTTTGCAGAAGCTTTTAAAGCTGTTTCATTTATTTTATTAGCCTTTAATGAATGTAATTAGAACCCAAGTAATTAAATGCAATTGTGCTCAGTATGTTCCTGTTGTAAATTGCCCTAAACAATGTGCATCGTGTGAACAAATTTGTGGGATTAATCGAGGATAGATAATGTTTTTGGATAGTATTTCACACTAAACGGCCGCAGAGAGAAACAAAGAAGCTGGCCCAGTGTCATTAATCTTAGTCAACTGGCAGATTTGCTGCAATTTGCATGACTTAGGCAGTGCCACAGGATGCGGCTTGCTGGGGAAGGGTGCTGGAACACTGTGATGTCTCCGTATTTATTCCCCTTTAGTCTCCTGATTTATAAGCAGAAAGAAGTTTGCACAGGGAAGTGGATTAAAGAAAACATCAGCGTTAAAGCAAGGAGTTGTCGACGATTCGACTTACTACTAACAATGTGCATGTCCCTTTGTTTTCATACTGGGTGTTTCTGTTTTATAGATGCTAAAAAGACATCTGTGAATCCAGAGAGAGAGAGAGAGAGAGAGAGAGGAGAGAGAGAGAGAGAGAGAGAGAGAGAGAGAGAGAGAGAAGATTTATTTATTGCGGTTGAGTAGTGGGATACTAGTGGAAGAAGTTTTTTTTTTGTTTGTTTCCTTCTTCCATATCTAATATAGATTGACTCATTACTTTAAGAGCCTATCCAATTCGCGAAAGGCACTTTTGAATTCATTAGAGAAGCCCTTCAAACTCCACTTACGAAAATATCATCTGTAAATAAGCACTCAGGAACACGGAGCACAAACGCAAATGCTTGCCTTTTTCATTGGACCCATGTAGAAAACAATTTTCAATTACAGAAACAAAGCGATAAGAGGGTCTGAGAAAGGCACACGAATTGAGCTTCAAATGTCAGAACAGATGACAAACAAAAGGTAAGTGAATTTGGGGAGTTTGGAACTGAAATGACCATGCCCCCATGACCTAACGGACATGCTAATCTCAGCTCCCACAAGGGTATCCGACATTTGTGAGCAGTTGGCTGGGGCCTTTGTGTTCTTTCTCCTGACTGAGATGGTGTGGCTTTTAAAATTACCTATGCTGCAACCAAATAATTTTGAGGACAGCAAATGAAGCTGTTTTTTTTTTTTTTTTTTTTCCTTTGCACGGGCAGTGTTTAAACATCAGCCATGTTGAAATATTCAAGAGGAAAGGTCATGCACAAAGCGGTGCATCCACTGTAGAGTATGGAGGGAATGTTGACATATCAAAGGCTACCATGTTGCAGCGATTATGAAATTGAACTTGATCATTATTTTCTTCCACATAAACCTGTTTCATTTTGATATTCATCTTTTGGAATTCTTTTAAAAATATATTACATATCCTTCCAAGGACCAATTAAATCTGTACACTACGGTGCATTTTTATCCTTAGCAAAGAAGCACAGACTTCTTTAGCCTTCGCAATTTATGTAACTTTGAATAAAACTTACTGTCACTGAAATTAAGCCTCTCTTCTGCTCTTTCTCTTGCATCTCTGCAAGCATCATGACATGTCTATATGTCTGAAGATGCTTCATTGTATATTCTTTTAAAAGTATTTATAATTATATAATATAAATATAATTTTTATACTTATATATCTTTATTTCTTTACAATTTTTAATCATATATAAATATTTTTTGAAACAGCATAAAAGGAGTTATCTTCAGATATATACATTGTGTGTGCCTACCTGGTAGTCAGAGGACAACTTTGTGAGTCAGTTCTCTCCATCTGCCTTGACATGGGCTCTGGGGAATGGACTCATGCCATCAGACTTGTGTGGCAAGGACTTTTATATGTCAAACCATCTCATTGGCTCTCATTTTATGCTCTTACTTTAAGAACATTTTAAGCATTAAAACAATTAACAATTCATGAGCGTAACTGAATTCCGTTCATATGCCATTGCCTGCCCACTTGCGACCACTGAGAAAAGACCTAAAACAACTATCTATGATGAAGTTAGCAGATATATCATTTCAGTACTGCCCCAGAGTCATCTTCGACCCTGTGCTTAGAAATGATGTTGTCAGTGTAGAAATGAGTACGGCGGCACAGCTGCAGTTAAAACAATGCAGGACATTGCAGAGTTCAAATATGCGTACAACATTCGGAACAGTAGGATATGGAGGTGAGTTGATTGTTCCAGACTTCCTGGCTGTCAGCATGAGTAGAAGACACATGTCACCTCTGAGTCCACTCTGGTTTCTGTGAATATTATTTTCTGGGATAGATCAAAAGGCAGTCTTTCCAACTGTAGCAGAAATATGATTTTAAAAAGGATGTAAACAGGTGCATCCTCAGTCAGGCTTTACAACTAACTGATCATCACATGATTTGGTCGACATATCTGACAAATCACTCTCCATTTCTCTGGGCTGTCTTATCCTAGTCAAAAATATGTGTGTGGCAGATGTAATTTGTCCAGAGGACTGGGAGAGAAGAATTTCTACTCAGTTGCACAGAGTAAATGAAAGTAATTTACTGAAAGTCTTTGCCCACATATTTGGTATGCAGTCCAAGGCAATGATTGAGGCACCCATACACACCAGATATGTCATTAATTGCCGTGTCAAGTTTTCAAGGGAATCATGATTGATGCTCTAAGGTTATAGAACCCGACTTCCCTTTGAACATTCAGTGTCTTTTGTACAACTTGCAACATTCAGCTGCCAACTGTATCCAGCAATGTATATATTATATATTTATTGACTTAAAGTTTATAAATTGCTGTCTTTGCAACCTTTGACATGCTTCTGAAATTAAAGCTTCAAAGCCTTACAGAGAGAATAAATATATTGGAAAAGAAAAAAAATCAAAGTGGCATCTACCTTAAAATTCTTATTATGGAAACTTAGTAAATAAAATAAAAAGCTATTTGTGTTATGCATTCTCAAGATATAGACTGAAAGAACATTATCCACAAGAATTGTATACATTGACTACAATTGACTTTGCATATGAGAGAGGGCCAATTTTGGGGAAAGAAACCCCAGAACTATTTTATTATTATATAATTTTTATACCTTGTAGCTCTTAAAATTTTCACCTCTTAGGTTAATGAAAACTCCTAAGACTATTAAGTACCTTTTTTGGCCTCTCCCTGAGAAACTGATGTGGAACTCTATCTGAAACATCTTTTAAAGAAATTTTATTATACTAATTGTATTCTCATTACATATATACTTATTACATATAATTCCTTTATGTGCACGTGTAAAGTTAAAATAGAAATTCTAAACAGCTTATATGATTCTGTTTTACTACTTTTTTAAGGATACATGCTAGATATATATCAAAGTTATCAAACCTTTATATATGTATGGTAAATACAAAATGAATAAAAATTAAGATAAATTTAAATTGCATCTTGCTTTTTTTGTACAAATTACTCCAGACTATTTGGAGGATACGTTGAAAAATTCCAGAGGCCAATGTTTGATGGAAAATCAGCATTCTTAGATCATGTATTTGAGTTAGATGCTACTAATATGTGTGGGTCACATCTGAGAAGGGTGCCTTAAACTAGGTTTCGATGTTAGTTTCCTTGTGCTCAAGGTGTGCGATCTCAGATGTTAAGCCAGGCTTTTGAACAGTGTCTTTTGTCTGGACTCAGAACTGGAGGTTGTCCAAGTCGGCCACTGA